>JAHKKF010501683.1:0-12239 GCA_019740295.1 Labeo calbasu
CGGTTGGGTGGTTATCTCGTAAAATTGTCACGACCAAATCATTTGGTGGTGTTTCAGTAGTGACATCTTTGGGGGTTTTTTTGGGTGTTTCGGTAGTGACATCTCTTTTTTTTGGATGTTATCCCATGAAACTATCACTGCCGTAACAGTCACAACCGGAACATCATCATTTCGGTAGAGACAAAAGGGTACACAATCCTTTATTTGGGGGAAACAAACTAAATTTTAGTACAGTTATGTAAATATCTAGTATTTTAGTATGTTACAGTAGTGTTTTATTATGCAAGTTAAAATTCTGTAATGTGATGTGGTCACTACCAAAACATTACTGTCACTACCAAAAATGTGCTGTCACAACCAAAACATGGCATGATTTGTCAAAAATTAAGTATGCTAAATTATCAACTCATATTTTTTTGGTTCAATGTATGTTCAAACTAATGAATCCTTAACTTTGAAATCAGTATTATCACTATTATACACAGTATTATAACTTTTTGCCTTTTACAAAGAAAAATTAGGTTCAAAATACAACAAATCTCATAAATCACACTTGAAATATTGTTAAAATTGTAATGATGTATTTACCTCTGGTAACTTTTTATTAAGATGGAAAAAATTTTTACAAGGAAAATGTAAGCAAAATCTTAATAGGTCAGTATAACCCTTATTATTAAATTATTATTACTGTTTCGCTAGGGACAAATTTGGGACGTGGACAAATATTCTAGAACGTCCTGAAAATACAATATAAGAATTAACAGCACAATTACTAGAAATGTGTACCTTGGATATTATACAATTTGTGGAAAAAGACGCATTTATTTCAAGACGTTTCCAACTGACTTTGAACCAATTCTGTAAAATAGCCCATATACTTGGCATCAAAATTTTACCAAAACATTTTGTTTCGTTTGTACACAGTTCAGGACAAGCTGCGCTTTGATCCTGAAAGTGAAATCGCCACTACAGGACTGCGAGTGTCCCTCATCTGTCCTGTAAGTGTCCTTTTTTTGGACTCTCCGCTGTGGAACCACCATAGCAATGTTTGTAGATCTAACAAAAGTGTCTTTTCAACTCAGCTGGTAAAGATGAGACTTGGAGTGCCATGTCGAGTGCTCACCTGCGCCCACCTGCAGTGTTTCGACGCTGTCTTTTTCCTGCAAATGAATGAAAAGAAACCCACATGGACCTGCCCCGTATGCGACAAACCCGCTCCCTTTGAGCTTCTGACTATTGATGGGTAAGCACACTTACTCCGATTCCTTGCTTTTAGCAAGCTCTGGCGGTGAACTCACCGGATGCGACTCATTTCAGGTTACTCTCCGAGATCCTTAAAGAGACGCCGGAAGATGTGGAGGAGATCGAGTATTTGACTGACGGCTCATGGAGGCCAATCAGGGACGAAAAAGAGAAAGAAAGAGAGCGGGAAAACAGCCGCACGCCTGACTATCCAGTGGTTGATATATGTAAGGTTTTCTTCAATTTTAGCTTGTATATTTTTGAGCGAAACTAAGTATTTAATGAGACATAACGGGTCTTAACTTTTATCCAAGGTGTTCCTGAGGCGAACGGCCACTCCCCAGCACACAGCGGCACAAACCAGACCGGGAAGTCTGGATCGAGTGGTGCGTCGGCAGGAACCGGCGGCGCCAGCGCCGGGTCAGGAGGCGGAGCCGTAGTGGATCTGACTTTGGACGACTCGTCGGATGAAGAAGGAGGGGGCGGAGCCGAGGACAGCGAGGACACGGATGACAGCCAAGACAGCCCCGCCCCTAAACGGGGCAGATATGATTATGACAAAGACCTGGTCACCGCTTACTGAGACCGGCAGGACACTAAGACTTGTTGGGGGGGGGGGTGTAGATGGGATCTGAGCCTTGGAAATTCAAGAAACGTGTCCCCGTGTCCTCTCCCGAACACATTTACACACTCATGCACGCACACAGACATGCACACTCATGCGCTGCTGACCTCTGGAGCAGTCGGGCATCACGTTGACCAACTTGTAGATGCCCCACAAAGCCATTCCCAATCATTCATTGCATCTTAATACTGTATTCTCCCTTTAAAGACCATGGAAGAGTAACACCACCTTCAGTTCTACTCTATCGTCCTCGACTTCCTCTCCACTTTGTGTTCTGACAGGGGCGTTTAAGATCTTGCCAGTTTTAGTTTGATACGAAGCTGTTCAGGCCTTCAAAACATTGTGAGACAAGCTACAGTATCTCCAAAACGTTCATTCCTTCGGGTCGAGAACATACAACCAGGCGTTTTCTGTTAGTCATCCACATAAGATGTTTGTTAGCTGTTTGTTTTAATGTGATTTGGAGACAATACTGAAAAATTTCCATATTTCTCTCTCATATACACACTTTTTTTTTTTGACTTTGTCCACAGAAGTTGACAAGCTACCTCAGTCTAACAGTTGAACTTGACCAGAGGGTTATTGAATTTTTTTTTTTTGGCTTTTTTTTTTTTTTAAAGTTTTGTTTTCAATCCCTTTTGTTTTTTCATGTGCAGCAACACTGGAGAGGCATCATGCATTGCTCATTATTTTGTGCTTGCCCATGTAGGCATCATATTAAAAGTGATTCTGACTCGAGCAACGAGTTTCCGGTCAAGTCTGTCGTCAACTAGTGTGTAGTGACTGAATGTAGTGCGCAAAACGACATTTAGTTCAGAAAGAATGACGTTTCGACATCAACTTTTTGGTATGCTTGTCAGCAAGTAAATATTGTATGATAGCTAACAATGATGATGTATTATTTCTGATCATTTAATAGGAAATTGCAGGTCTCAGTGTCATTTATTGCTTTCTTTTAGTCGTTTCGGTTTGTATATGGCTGCTGAAGTTATGACTACACAAAGGTAGAACGATATATCAGGTTGAGGAGAGGACAAAGAGTGGTTTTAGTTTTCTTTTAGACACAACTGTAGTAAATTATTAGCTTTGTCTAGTAGGGGAGCTGATGTTATTGGCAAAAAACCTGAAATAATAATTATTTTTTTCAGTTTGGGCGAATGGCTGATTTGTTTGAGCCCATTGTATGTAGGTTTTTTCTTGTGTGTGTTCATTTCAGCCAGTTGAGGTGGTGCTGACTTCAGCGACAGGCGTGTATCTTTAAATATGTTCCTCAATTTGTTGTATTTATTGATTTAACAGTTTCTGCCTCTTTTATTTGAATTAAGTTTGTGCATTTTATGAGGCATTTCGCAGCAATTTCATGAGTTTCCAGCATGTTGCTTTGTGATGGTAGATAACGCTGCGTCCTCTCACGGCCTGCTGTTGTTACGCGCACATTCAGCCATTTGCAACAGTCCGAACGTAACGGGGCTTAGTCAGGACTATGCAGACTTGACCTAAACCTCGGAAGAAATAAACTCCCGCTAAACGACCAAACACAAATGGCACATCCAGACGGCTGATCTGTTGAGGAGGACTCAGGGATGACGTGTTCTACTTGTCTTTACATTTTCTTCTCAGTCGAACTTGACACTCGAACCAGGTTTTCCAGCATTGTGTACAATATAACCTTCACCATCAGGTCACGTAAGGCAGTCTAGGTTTCTGATCTGGAAATTAAGATGTACTTTCAAGGCATATGGATATTGCTGTATAGCATATTTTGTTGTCCTCCAAGGTTTCAGAGAAAAATCACTGTATTAAGCTCACTAGTTGTAGTTTTAAAGTTTATTTTTCTTTTTCAACTAATCCTGAATTCTGACTTGAATACTCAGTACTGTATCCTATCTGTGTTTGGGAATTTCTCAACATAAGAATATCGCCATGAAGGGTTAAATTACTTGTTCGTCTTTGAGTCGGCATGGTCTTCCATCTTCATGATAGCCCAATTTTTTCCCCCCTTTTCTTTATATTTTTAAAGAGCTTCACATAATAAGCCCGTAATGTAGTATGTTCCCCTAAATTTGACCACTTTTTCACATTTAAGGTAAGGAACTTCTTAAATAGACTTCCATCTTTAGATACCTAGAATGATCTATTAGATGTGGATAAAATGTACATTTGCTTACAATGAAAAGTTGGTGATTTGATTGACAATATATTTCCAGCTCAGAGGTGAAGACGGCCTCTGTGTAGCCAGGTGAGGTTGAAGTGTTTTTTTTGGGAATGGAGGCATCCCCTCTTATTACAGTGCTTAAGACAGCATGGGCAGTGGCTTGCAGTTCTTGATGTAAATGTTTTGTTTGTGTCTTTTATATGTTCATATTAAAAGCCAATAAAAAATAATAATATTTTATCAAGTTTTGAATTGCCTCCAGTTGCTCCAGGGCACAAATACATTGTTATTGGCTACTCTCAACGCTTCCTGAGGAAAATGTAAATCGGTGACCTTCTACGATGTCCTCAACGTGGGATTTGACAATAGGAGCGAAACGGTTGTCCCTGTCTGAACTGAAATCGAACTGTAAAAGCTCTAACACCTGTCAATTATGTGTGCAATTAATTAAACTGATTTAAAATAACCGTCTTTCCAGTGATTTTTAAATCTTGGATTTAAAGTTAGTCTCTTCTGCTTGCCAAGTCTGCGTTTATTTGATTCAAAGTACAGCGAAAACAGTAAAATTTTTAAATATTTTTACTATTTAAACTAATTGCTTTCTATCAGAATGTATTTTAAAATGTAATTTATTCCTGATTTCAAAGCTGAATTTTTAGCGTCATTACTCCAGTCACATTAACCCTCAGTAATCGTTAATATTCTGATTTGCTGCTCAAAAAAGGTTTTGTTACTAAACTGTAATGTTTGTTACTGTAAATGTTATGTTTTTATTATTATTATTATTATTATTATGTTGAAAGTAATTTTTTTTAGGTTTCCTTAATAAATATAAAGTTCAGAAGAGCATTTATCTGAAATAGAAATATTTTGTAACATTATCATCACTTTTGATCAATTTGAAGTATCCTTGGTAAATGAAAATATTCATTTCTATAATTTATTGAACAGTAAATCAGCATATTAAAATAATTTCTGAAGGATCATGTGATACGACTGGAGTAATGATGCTGAAAATGTAGCTTTGATCGCAGGAATAAATTAAATTTTAAAATACATTCAAACAAAAAACAGGTATTTTAAATAGTAAAAATATTTCAGTCTTTTACTGTTTTGCTGTACTTTGTTTTAAATAAATGCAGGCATGGCGAATAGAAGAGACGTCTTTAAAAAACAACAACAAATGTTTGGCTGGTAGTTAACAAGTATTCCTTAGAAGTGTACAATAATATAGCTTTTGTTTGTTTTCCCCTCAGAATACCATAATTACTACAGTTAATTTTACTATAATAAAACTTACTACGAGTCTATAACAAAAAGGTTTTAATTTGGTGAGTTTGATAGCTACCACTTTATGTTTACTGAGGTATTTGCGTGTTTTGCTACTTTGGTAAAGTAAAGTAGTCGTACATCATTATTATAAACTATTTTTTTTTCATATTAATGCATGTAGTTTACTCTCAAGTTATTCATCAACTGCACAACTTACTAGGGTTTACACGAAGCTCAGACTTCAGAACATTAATACTACGTGTTATATTACAACAAATGTGTAATTAGCTGCTAAAACGTTTTAGAAATTTGTATTCTTACGTATTTTGGCGGCAATTTTCCTTGTGACGGTCTTTGTGAACTCCACAGTTCTTCAGTTCACCACTAGATGTTGTTCTTACTCAAATTAATAATCCGTTCTGTCAAACCCCGCGATAACGCGAGTGCTCTGACGACAGTTCTCGCGAGAGTTTGTGAACGCTTCCTCTTGGTTGGATAGCGGCTTCCTGGCCGGACTTTTTCCCCCTCCTTTTTTTTCTTTGGGGGAAATTTCAACTTCTGTTTTCGCGGGTCCTCCGGGCCAAACAATTTCGGACAGCATTTCGCGGTCGGTCTTGTGGTGGCGAACGACAGGCCTGACTTGTCTTTTGCCGCCTTTTGTCTGTGGGAGCGCTCTCGAGTCAGAGGCCGTGTCGAAGAGACATTCCAGCGATGAACGCGCTGAAATAAACTGCATTTCGTGCACTTTTGCGCCTATGGCAGTCGCTCTTTCCACTTGACACCTAAATATTATTTGGTACGGCTTTTGGAGGCATGACAAGGTGTTGAAATTAGGTGCTTACGAATCTCTGAAACTTCTATAGACACAACTGCAAGGGTTTGTGTAGCAATTTGAAGGATTGGATGTCAGCAGAGACAACCTGGTTGTACTCTTTGAAATAGATAGCAGGCACTATGGCACCAAAAAGAAGACCGGTCCCCTTGATTATAACACCTACAGGAGAAGGACAGTCAACCAACATTGATGCAGCATCAGAGTAAGTATTTAGTTGGATGTATTTAACACTTACTTGGTTTACCTGGTCTCACCTGGTCCTGTCTTCAGGGCCAACCTGGAGGCCTTGCAGAGGAAGTTAGGAGAACTAGACTTGGATGAACAGCAGAGGAAGCGTCTCGAGGCTTTTCTCACCCAGAAAGCCCAAGTGGGCGAGCTCAAAGATGAAGATTTTGACCCCATATGTGAACTCGGCGCAGGTAACGGTGGGGTGGTCCACAAAGTCCGTCATAAACCCTCAAGACTCGTCATGGCCAGGAAGGTAAGTGATCGGCAGACTTGTGCACCTGCTGCTGAATTGGTCATGATGGCTGAACTTTCTGTATTTTCCACAGCTTATTCATTTGGAAATCAAACCAGCCATCAGGAACCAGATTATACGAGAGCTGCAGGTCCTACATGAGTGTAACTCGCCTTACATCGTAGGGTTTTACGGCGCCTTTTACAGCGATGGGGAAATCAGCATCTGTATGGAGCATATGGTGGGACCAATGTTGTTGTTTAAGGCTCATTGCAAAAGTGTTACGGCACGCTGACACGTATTTGTCTGCAGGATGGAGGTTCTTTGGATCAAGTGCTGAAGGAAGCCAGAAGAATCCCTGAAGAAATTTTGGGCAAAGTTAGCATAGCTGTAAGTATTATCCTCTCATTATATTACTGTACTGACACAACAGTGATTAGTTGGTTAGCAAGGTTAAAGCCTAACCGATCTTCTGTAAATGTAATAAACATAAGGGCGCTACTTCTTGTTGAGGGTTGTAACGTGTTAAAACTTGAACGCTTTTTGTTCATTTTTGTCCATTTTATCTTTACATATGTTCTCCAGATTTATTGCTTTTAACAATTACTGGTGCAGATCTGCTGTGAGCAATTTTCTTGTTATGCATGATTCTTAAAGGGATAGTTCACCCAAAAATGACAATTCTGTCATTAATTACTCACCCTCATGTTGTTCCAAAGCTGTAAGACTTTCGTTCATCTTCGGATCACAAATTTAAAATATTTTTGATGAAATCCGAGAGCTTTCTGACCCTGCTCAGACGGCAACGCAACTACCATGTTCAAGGACCAAAGGACAAAGGTAGTAACGAAGTTGTTAAAAATATCCATGTGACATCAGAGGTTCAACCTTAATTTTCCGAAGCTACGAGAATACTTTTTGTGCACAAAGAAAACAAAAATTATGACAATCAACAATTTGTTTGTTCAACAATTGAACTACAGATGTCACATGAACTATTTTATTGATGTTCTTTCTGGGCTTTTTGAATGTGGTAGTTGTGTTTCTGTCTCCAGGGTCAGAAAACTCTTGGATTTCATCAAAAATACCTTAATTTGTGATACGAAGATGAACGAAAGTCTCACAGGTTTGGAACGACATAAGGGTGCTTAGTGCTTTCACAAATTTTACTATAAAGCGCTTTACTAGTCAGTTTGAAAGTATTTTTTAATACTATTATCCAGCTAAGTTTAGATTAATTGTCAGATTTCTAAGGTAGAATTATTTTTTTGTGACACAAAAATAAATATTTTTCTATAATTTGTTCTAGGTTAGATACAATCAAACCAAAATGTATTCAGACGCCTTCAACATTTTTCACATGAACACACTTTATTCCAGGGCTCACCAGATCTGGTCCTGGAGGGCCGGTGTCCCTGCAGAGTTTAGCTCCAACCCTAATCAAACACTCCTGAAATAGCTAATCAAGGTCTTACTAGGTATACTTGAAACTTCCAGGCAGGTGTGTTGAGGAAAGTTGGAGCTAAACTCTGCAGGACACTGGCCCTCCAGGAACAAGTTTGGTGACCCCTGCTTTATTCGCTACGGTTTAGAACAGTGGTTTCCAACCACGTTCCTGGAGGGCTCCCAACACTGCATGTTTTCCATGTCACCTTAATCAAACACACCTGATTCAGATTGTTAGCTTATTAGTAGAGACTCCAATACCTGAAATGGGTGTGTTAGACAAAGGAGAGATGCAAAATGTGCAGTGTTGTGGGGCCTCCAGGAACGTGGTTGGGAACCACTGGTTTAGAAAATGGTAATAAAATATGACAAGAATTCAAACTTTAAACTGTGTCAGAACAAATTAATCTTGATAGTGTCAGATAACTTTGATAGAAATGTATGTAACAAAACATGGTTATGTCAAAATGTCTGAATAATTTTTGCTCCCAAATTTTTATTAATTTTACTGGTAGTCCAGTGTATGAAGAATTTTTGGGTGTAATATGTCACAGTTTACTTTATTTTGCTATCCTCACTTACATAAATTAACTATAGTGTCCTGCACCCACTAGTAAAGAAAAAAAAAATATATATATATATAAAATATATATATATATATACAAAAATTATGTCTGGTGTCTGAATAATTTTTGGGTTGACTCTATATTGCCGTGCATATTCATTTAGCTATTTTGACATTTACCTTTGCTTTAAGAGTAAGTTTATTAAAAAAAGCGTTACGTGTGATATTTAGCAAATCTAAAAAAAAAATTAGATACATTTTTCGTTCTGTATATTATCATATATGATGTCTTTTAGTTCTTAGTGCTTATTTCTGTCTTACTTAGACAATTAGGGCCAGACTTACTAAACAGGGCAAGTTAGCGTTAGAGCACAATTCCATAAAAGCGCCGATGGGAGGGGAAATTCTACGTGTGATTTACTGACAATACGCACATTAAAAACACTGACGCAGCCAGATCATTTTCATAATGACCAGCACAATCTACCAAGAGCAATGCAAATTACTGTATGCTTTAAGACATGCTTTGTTTTAGGTGTTAAATAATGGCGCAAATACCAGGAATTTGACAAACGCTAACGTTGTTGCATCTTGTTGCATGATACATTTTAATATTCTCCTCCCATAAATTTTGTGTCTGAAAGCGAAACTCCTACAAATGCATATTCAATAGGTCAGGAAAAAAAATAACTGTGTCCCAACCTTTTCAGCGCTAATTGTTCGTTGTGCAATCCTGACAGTACTATTTTAACGCCAAAAGATGGTTAATAAAGCTGTTAGTAAATCTGGCCCATAGTATCGTATCCCTAAAATATAGTATAACTCTTCCAACTTTTTTTTGCTGTGCAGATAATTATGGTGATTGTGTTTATAACTATTGGAAGACTTTATTTAAAGAAACTGCACATATGCGTGGGTAATGTACATTTACAAAGATTAGGTTATTGTGAAACAGCTATAGAAATCCATTAAATGAAAGTACAGAAGGCAACCTGCTCTTCTTGTCTAAAAGTAGAATCCAAAAAATGGTACACAACCTCCATCGTAACATGTCTGGCACTAGTACGCACAGACCACAATATAATAAAGCTGCGACCACACCCACAGATGTGCAAACTCCCTTTCAAGTCAGAGTCACCAAAACATGCACGTTTTTCAACACACATTTAGCCGTATTCTTCCAAATGAATAGGGTTAAACTTCTGCTTCGCATTTGATCACGACAGAAGACAAACACTTTAGCATGAAATCCAAACAAGTCTGCAGAGATCTGTTTATGTGTGTCCATACTGTTTATTACACGTGTGAGCGAATGCATCTCAGCTTTCAGTAATCACAAAGCAGAAGTTGTTTTGTAAAGACTAGACTATGTAACACGTTCTGTAAATTCAGGAAGCCAGATACCGCATTGACGGTTGAGAGATAAACCTATCGATGATATCTGCAACTCTCTCTCCACAGGTACTCCGAGGTCTGGCGTATCTTCGGGAGAAGCACCAAATAATGCACAGAGGTACACACAGAGCAACATTCCTCACTAATATCTTAGAAAACGTACGTGTGCGTACACGCGCTGGATGGCAGCAGGAAGTAGCCCCCTAATGCAGCTATTGAAATTGCATAAGAAGCTTAAAAATGATTATTATAGAGAGATTAGGCCTCACTTTTTCAAAGGTATTTGCTGGAGCTCTATCCAGAGACCTTCACACGACTACAAACCTGAGATTAAACAAAGCAAAGATATTGCAAAAGTTGATATTTTTCCCATGCTACAATTGAACGTTTGAATAAAAGCTCTACATAGGCACTTTTTCTGAGTAGATCATAGAAATAGTGTGGCGCAACCAACATTTGAGCAATAATACTATGTCTGAAGATGCAAAGTATCAGTTTCTCTGTAGGGTTGCATGAGGGTCTGAAGGAGCCACACTGGGTTTGCAGGGTTAGACAGGGAGGGTCAGGCCTATAGTTGTGCTGTTGTGGCAGGGAGCGCTCGGCTGCTTGCGAGGAGCTGTCGAGGAGCCCAGCCGGTAATTACAGCCTCTCGGATGTGATTACATGGCAGCCGCACCCTGCAACCCCCTCCCTGCTTTTTCCTCTCCCACTCTCACCCCTCTGTCCACTCCCAGTGGGTGTTAGGGCTGAAGGAGGGCCCGTCATGTGTGGAATCGTTGCATGTCCGCACTGTTATTTGCTCCTCTTGCCCTGTGTTTAAGAGGAGGGAGGTGGAAAGCGGCTTGCATGCCTGTCCCTTCTGCTGCGACGGTGTTGTCGGAGCTAGCTTTGCAGTATGCAGAGCATCTTGCGAAATGTTTTTGCTGGGCGTGCTGGAGAAAGGGCGTTCGAAGGGGGATGAAAAGCCAGGTGGTGCCGCTGGGATTTGGACCCCGGCCCTCCGTCTTACATGGTCTCTCTCTCTCTGGTCCCTACAGACGTTAAGCCCTCCAACATCCTGGTGAACTCGCGCGGTGAGATCAAACTGTGCGACTTTGGCGTGAGTGGCCAGCTCATCGACTCCATGGCCAACTCCTTCGTTGGAACACGGTCGTACATGTCGGTGAGTCACCCGCCCACTTCCCTCCCCAACCCCCAGTCGTTCTCGTTCCAAGCCCTGTGCCGGTGCCCAGGATTCTTCCATGTGGAGAGGAGGAAGTCGCTGCCAGGTTTTAGCCCACTCCTCCTGGCCACCTGCAGGGTGCGGCGCCCCACCCTAGTAGAGCTTTGACTTGCTCTCTGCTCTCTGCCTTGACAGCCGGAGAGACTCCAGGGCACGCACTATTCAGTTCAGTCGGATGTGTGGAGCATGGGCCTATCGCTGGTTGAGCTGGCTATTGGACGCTACCCCATCCCCCCTCCCGATGCCAAGGAACTGGAGGCCATATTTGGCCGGCCAGTGCTGGACACAGGTGGGGCAGAAGGCCACAGCATGTCCCCAAGACCCAGGCCTCCAGGACGACCGGTTAGCGGTAAGACCTACTTTAATTTCCCCAAACATTGGCATTGGTTTTATGCGCATTCGATCTTCTCCACAGTCTGCGTAATATGCGTGTTTTCGTTGAGCCTTGCGAATTGTTTTCCCCCAGGACACGGAATGGACAGCAGGCCAGCCATGGCTATATTTGAGCTACTGGACTACATTGTCAATGAGGTCAGAGAATATGCTTAGCGTGCAACTTACTTCCTTTGTGCTTATTTTTTGCCTTTTATAGTATTTTTATGTAGCAGTTTCACTTCAATATCACCCCTTTTTTTGCTCTCCACCTGTCTCTGCATCTGCAGCCACCACCCAAGCTGCCCCATGGCGTCTTCACCACAGACTTTGAGGAGTTTGTGACGAAATGGTGAGCTCCTGTGTGTTATCGAACCTGCAAAGTCTTCAATGTTGGACAAAACGGCATCTGAGTAGGGATGTTCGTTTCAGTTGTCTTTGGCAACCGACAGCCGACGCTCATTAACCAATTATTAACTGTTAACCGAAAAGATTTTTCTTTTTTAAAGATTTATTTTTGGCGTTTTTATGCCTTTTATTAGATAGGACAATGTAGGTAGAGAGAGAAGGGGGTGGGATCGAAAAAGGTCCACAAGCCGGGATTCGAACTCGGTATGCCCACAGTGCAACGGCGCTATATGTCGGCGCGC
>JAHKKF010501684.1:0-15844 GCA_019740295.1 Labeo calbasu
AAAAAACACTTCACTAGATAAGACCCTTCTTCCTTGGCTGGAATCGTTTAGAGCCCTTTGAAGCTGCGTTTAAAGTGCATCTTAGAAGTTCAATCTCAGGGGGCAGCAATGAAGTTTATTATATGGAGAGAAATCCTGAAATGTTTTCCTCAAAAAACAACTTCTTTACGACTGAAGATGAACATCTTGGATGACAAGAGGGTGAGTAAATTATCTGCAAATTTTTGTTTTAAAAGTAAACTTTTCCGATAAGTGTTTTTTGTTTAACTGCTAATGCAACCTTTTTACACCACAGACCTAAGAGAATTAAGCATTGCTTGGTAATTGGTCAACAGAGTATTGATGGCTGTGTAAATATTGTCATACATCCATTACATAGCTTTCTATCAAAGTTATCTGACTTTGAAAATTATCTGAATTTGTTCTGACAGTTCACAGTTCAAGAGTTTGTGTCATATTCTATTACCATTTTTTAAACTACAGCGAATAAACTGTGATAATGTAAGAAAGGTGTCTGAACAAATTTGTTTAACTGTAAGAACTTGACTAAAATACCAAAAAAATAATTTCAATTTGTAAAAAAAAAAAAGAAAAAAAAAAAAAGAGAGAAATGGCTGCGCTGCTTAAAATTCAGCTTTGCCATCAAAAGGAATAAATTGCATTTTAAAATACATTAACATTGAAAAGCATTTTATATTCAAATAATTATAATATTACTGTTTTACTGCACTTCTGATTAAAATAAACTCAACTTCTGAATGGCAGTAGATGTTTTGACTATCAGCAATAAGTAACACCGCCAAAATGTGTGACAAGTGGTCACAAGAGATGTATTTAAGATGCATGGTAACCCAAGGTGTAAACAGTTTAAACATCTGAGACAGAGTGGGAAATATGGTGTTGAAAACTTCAGCAGCTCTAGCCACTGTGTCAAATGCAAATCTTCACATTTCCAAGCTTTTTTGAGTCACCCATGTTGTATTTTTGACACTAGGCTTAATTATGGCAGGACACATGAAATCCAGCCCATTCATTTAGTTTTTCAAACCTTCTGAGACACGTGTTCCTCAAGTGAAGCGTACAACAGAAGTGACAGTGCCATCTTTCATTCTCTCTCTATCCCCTTTAAAGTCTCCCTGGACCTGCTGTTCACTGATTCACACCTTCACTGCCAGGGTGCCAGTTGGGATCTAAATCAGGTGCTCCACGGTCCAGCGCGGGTGAATATATTTACGCGCGTGTCTTAGGAGCTTAATCTTTATTGCATCCCGTGGGCCTCCGCTGTGTTTGTACGAGGGCCAGCAGAAAGACGACTGCACGCGTGTTTGTGAGAAAGACATCAAGAAGTGCGTGTCAAGAGAGATGTCGAACGAGCAGCAGGTTCACACGTCTGTTGCAAGGAGAGAAGGTCAAGTGGCTATGACCCTGCTGATCTCAAAACAACCGCAAGCATAACATTTAGTCCTGAAACACAGGCTGTTTGACACTTTATCTGATCCTGAATTAGATAAACAGAGAACCACAGATGCATACAAGACGAACAAATTAAAAAGTACACAGCTTTATGCGACATTTGAAAATCTTTTTCCAACACCTTGTGAGCGAAAAGTCTTCCTTGACTTTTCTGGCTGCTCAAGATCAGCAACCTTTTACCAAATAAGTATTTTAAAGCTGGGTTTGACTTGAAAATTTCATGTTCATCCTAAAAAAATAATTCCAGGTCTTGAAATCATTTGAAATTTTCTGGAGACCAACAAGTGAAGAAAGAAACAAGAGGTGTCAAGAGGAAGAGAGAAGCACATGTCAGACTTCTCCTCTGAGAGTCATGAGGCACAAGCGGGATGCAGCCATTATAGCAAACATCTCTGCAAACGAATGAAAAATACAGCAATATCTCTTGTGGAGAGGGATATTATAGAATGGGTGAATTGGTCATTCTTTAGCCCATAAGGCTCCATTTCTGTCCCTCCTCCAGCACACTGAACGGTAATGAGGGAGGGTCAATGGACAAAAGAAAAAAAAATAAATCACCTCTTCCAATTTCTCTATATCACCCCATTTTTCATTCCCTCTGTTTCTCACTGTAAAGGAAGGCATGAATAAAGATGGGACAGGTCCATCTCCTTGGTCCATAAAGGAAGGGGGGAAAAAAAGGTGGAAAATGAAAGCTTTTCCACAGACATCCATGATGCTTTCTGCTCGTTCATGCTTCGATGCTCTTCATTATTCCATCCTTCAAAAGGCTTAAGAAATAAAAATGTAGCAAAACTTCTTCGATATTTCCTATTCCTTTCTTTTGTCTTTTATCAAACCGAGGGATTTTCGCTCACACATGTCGGATGAGATGTGACGGCGTCACACAGACTCTACCGCTCCGTTTCATACAACGCAACACCAACCCAAAACAACAATAACCCTCACGTCTGGGTTAGCAGAGCGAGAACTGATCTTGAAAGAAAACACAATTATAAAAGCATTTCACACAGATCTACAGGTGATCAGATCTAACACAGCTTCAGACCAGTTGGTTCAAACACAATAGGCTCTTGATCTATTTTTAGCACTCTAACTCTAACAGCTCCTGTAAACATTAAAAATATTGTAGCATGTATAAACTTAATGGGACACTTTTTAGGTTTATCCGCAAGCGACAGACACCGACTGCTAAACTGGGACTGCAGAAACAATAACCGAAGATCTTTGCTTGGGCCCGCGGCACATTTTGATGACAAGTAACTAAAATGCACACGCAAAGCGTGTGTGGGTGTGAGAGAGGAAGGAGGAGGAAGAAATTCAGAGAGACCACAGTTGATAGAGAAAGAGAGATAAAGTGGGCGAAAAGGAAAAAAGAAACTGAAAAACGCAAAACAAAAGGACTTTTCGTTAGAGTCAGTGAAACGGTGAGCTGCCTACCTAGACAGCATGAAAACGTACTTGACAGCTTATCGCCACATCTTTTTTTTATGCACCAGCACTTGCCATCTAGGTAGGCAGCTCGCTAGGTTTGGCTCAAAAGCTTACCTGTCAGTTCGTGGTGGATGAGCTCAGAGAAGTTGGGATCGTCGCCCCACCAGAAGAGCCAGAGCTCTCGGCGTCCCTGCCTCTGGCTCCGCCTCCACACGCTCAGCACATCCGCCTTCAGACAACGGCTGAAGCTGCAGAGGATCGGGTCCTCCTCGGTGACCGGGAACAGGATGGGCGCCGAGGTCGGACCTTGCCACACGTACCTCTTCCATTTTATCCCTGTCAAATCAGCCTGCAAAAAAAGAGAGAGATCGCATTAGCTTCTGTCAGTAAGGCCGCTCACCACCTGCGAAAAGACACACATATTTGGCAGGCAACTAAAAGTCCTAGTGCTGATCTATTATCTGGTTTTTAAGACCGAAGATAAACGGCATTGATGTGATGGAACAGACGCTGGACCAGCAGCACTCAAGCTATGAAATACTTAATGGACCCCAGCCCAGGAGTTAATCCTGCCTTAATGATCCGCTGTAAGATCAGCCACACTCAGACTGATACAGATAGATCAGAAAAACAATGAGTGAAGCATAGAATCGAAAGAAATGGCTTAACATAAAATAAAAGTGTTTTTGAAGAGAAAAAAATAACCACATTATGAGCGCAAATTAACAAGATGAAGTGATGTTATGCACATCCTTAATTGACTGGGCAGGACAGGTCATGCAGACCTCAGCTTTTATAAACTGGACAGCTGCATTTATAAAGAGATCAGAGCAAAAACATTCTACCATTATTCGTTATAATCTGTAAACCCTGATCACTGGCAAGCTAAAAAACTGTGTTTTTCTCATGTGCACTGCCAGTTAAAGCCAGAGATGGAAAAAGACTAGCTGTTTACAGTAATGTTCACAATAATGCTCATTTGTTGCAAAGTGAAACTTGTTGCAGCTGTTGGAAAATATTTCCATCTGACTTAGGACTGTAGATCAAACACCTGCAAAATATGCAAAGAGAACATCTGCAGAGGATGCACAGAAAAGCAGCAAAAGCTGTTACACACTTGTTAGTGAAACTAAAAATGGGACAAATCTAGCGGTCGAAGTTTAGACCGTTGACAGCTGACGAGGGGGGAGGAAGAAAAGTTTGAATGGCCTTAAAGGCATGAAGAAGAAATTGGCAGAAATGTAAAAGTAAAGTAAACAACCTTTTCCAGCACAACAGTGCTTTCCAAAAAGACTTTTTTTAATAGAATTCAATATGTTCTAAAATTAGAAACAACCACAATATGCAAAAAAAAAAATCAACGGAAAGAGTGCATGTTTTAAGGGCAGGAGTCATGTTCGGCTTGAAGAATCTGGCTCCTTTGACTTTCCACTTAAACTTGAGTGGTTTGTTGGGTCACGGCCTTCCACATAACTTCCTCCTTTGTCACAACATCTCTCCTTCCCCTCTCTCTCTCCCTTTCTCACAAAAGTTTTACAAGAACTCTTCAGAGCGCTGCCAGGAACGACGGCAGATGCTTCTCGTGAGAATCAAAGCAAACAGCTGAGCTACAGGTGAAGTGACACCAACAACCTCCTTGAGACGCACTCCACCTCAAGTCCCAAACTATCGGACGTTTTCTCTGTTGCTCTCGCTCCCGAGAGATGCTTATCAATAGCGTCTGTCTCACATTGCTTCAGCCACTCAAAAAAGTCAATCAGCGCTCGAAGACCAATAGCCCCTGGAGACCATCCAACGACAGGAAAATAGCTTCACATGCACTCAAGATAAAAAAAGTGTGACTGTTTCAATCCATTCAACTGAAAGATTTCATCTTCAAAAGACTCACAAGCACAACGACCTTACTAACTTAACTAGCGTAACAAAACGTAAAATGTCAATCTCAGGAAACCACATTTTATCTGCAACTTATTGCATGGAAATGTGCATCAGAAAACATCTGGCAAGCATTTTCTAGCGCTAGACGTAAATAAAGTGAATAAACAAACATTTAATAAAATCTCGCTGGCTAAAAAGATGTTGGCGGATGCTTATTAAAGTTCCTCGCTCAATTTCAAAATCATATTTACTCCACCTGCTTGGCTAATATTATGCACTAAAACTTAGATGAGCATGTGTTATGAGGCAGCAAATGTGTGTGCTGAGGTGAGACAGAGTTTCCCATGAGCCGAGCCTTACAGTGGTGTGCTAAAATTACAACAAGCAAAACAAAACGGGGTCAAACACTTTAAAGGCTTACATGTACAGAGAAATATGCAGATGGGCTGTTCTGCATGATCATATAGTGTGCCTTCCATTATCTGAACATAACACACCTCATGTAAAACAAAAGTAATTGACATTGGGGAAAAAATGTGAGGAGGAAGAAAGTTGGCACACCTGTAACTAAATAACAAAAAAAGCGCCTCTTCCGAGACTGAAAGCGCAAACGAGTTTCTGGAAAACTGCAACTATTCATATTCAAATCATCAAGCAATACATTCAAACAAAGTGTGCAAACAAGCTCTCAGTGGAGCCATCCATCTTCAGACAATATCAGAGATTGTGCTGTGGCAGTAATAAAACAGAGCAGGCATTAAACTGGATAAGCTGAAGTTATATAATTCACCACAAGGCCTTGACACTGTTCGTGAGAGTGCGTCTGTGTACTTGTTTTGTTGTACCAGCGAAGGACACGGTTCTGGAAATGTCAAATATAGCAAAACCTGCATACATGGAACAAATAACGTCTGCTTTCGAATCTAAAAAAGCAGGGCTGCTCCATAGCAATTATAATTAGCTTGATCTAAGAACAATAGAAGTCAATGGGACGCCAGAGTGTGTGTGTCAGGGAGTAGAAAAGTGCTGTAAACAACCCTGCAGGCTCCAGGAATGCCCCATCTATTTCAAACTCCATGTCTCTTATTGCAGACATGAGGTAAACCCCAAACCCAGCACTGGTTATTTTAAGCCAAACAACTGATGTGTGGCTCACACGATTAATGCAAACGCATCAAATCTGCCAAAGCTATCAGGTAAAACGGTGACTCAATAAGTGTAAGATTTCAAACATCCTTTTTGAGTGTTGATACTGTTTTATGTCAACTTAATCCAGCTTTAATGCATGCTGGAATACAATTATGCTTTTAATGCAAAGTTTTGCAGTTTAATTGAGCTTTTTCTAGAGTTTGGCTCAAGGTCATGACACTGCAGAATGTTTATTGTTGTAAAGGAGAATTTAATGCAAATATCTAGTTTCTTAGTATACAAAATTAAGGCATCATAGCTACTGACAAATATAATTAAAGGATGATGTCAATGACAAAGACATCTGAATTATGAACTACACGTCATTTTAATAAGGTGAAGTTATGATGGAAACAGTTAAGCATGGGATGCAACTTTTCGATAGTATTTTATTAAAAAGACGCTGCGCTCACGATTTTATATTATTGTTGCATAGAAAGAAAGTATGATTGATCAATAATACATATTTGCCAATAAAGCAAGAAGTTGAAAACAAGATTAAAATAGGAATGTTTGTGTTTTATAAAAATGCGTAAAGAAACGTTTTTCCATTGCTAAACTCACACAGAGGCACAAAATGCACTTTTTCGGGGAACGACCCAGAATAAGCCCGAAGAAGCGTGTAAACATTTATGTAAACACCCCAAACATAAGAACGTGGAGTTTGAACTGAAGCCTAAACGTTTTGTATTACACAACTCCTAAATTAATATGTTAAAAACAACATTAGCAGAGTAATTTATACTTGCACAAAGTGCTGCTAAAATGAAACTTTAACTTTCATTCTGCCGACGCTCTTCCTTGCGTGCAATTTATAAACACATAAAATCAAAACACGCAGTCAGTTTGCGTTAAGCCATCTGGTGCAAAACACTACAAACGTGTAATCTCTTTAGAAAAGCCTACAAACAAGCAAATAAACAAGCAGCGTGTGTTTGAATCACACACATACACTGGGCCCTGATCCTGCTCGCTCTCTCTCTCTCCACTGGGGCTGATGTTAGCATGCTAGGCGGCTAAAAATGGCTGCTTTTTCCTTTTAGTTTTTAAATCTCTTACCAGATAGAATAGATTGGAATGGCAGTCCTCCAAGCTGGCCCCGTTCGGTACGAAACAAGAACTCATCCTTTCACTGCGCGCTCAAACATCCCATCATCGGGCTTTCCATGGAAAAAGAAAAAGAACGTTTCTCCGAATTCGAGTCGAATGTGAACGGAATTATTTTTAAACAATCGGTGGGGGAATGGAATTCAACAGCCCCATTCGATCGCTCGCGCCTCCCGCGTTCAGCCCGAATTAGAATTTAAAAAAAGCACGGCCTCAACCGTCGACGAGGCTGCGAGGGAATAGATTACATGTAAAAATAGAGGAGGAATGTGTTATTAAAATAGAAAAAAAGGAGAGCAAAAAGAGGCAACTCTCCCCCCTCCCCCTTGGCTTAAAAACGGTTTTAGCTTAAAAACGACTCTCTTATACCTCCATCCCCAGCGAAAGCGGCTTAAAAACGAAAAACATTCCGCGGTAAAAGCGTCGAAAGGTGACGAGAAACTACATGAAATGGCTCATTTTCATTTAAAAGCGTATACTCGGTCTGTGTTCCTGCTGGTTTCCATTTGAATTCATGGATTCCTTTCTCTAATGGCGGCCACAGGGAGAACTCTGCCTCCTGGAGCCCATTGGCTGCTCGGCGGTCATGAGGGGCGTAACAACACTGCAAGCGACGGCCGCTGCCGCTAGGGGCGCCGCGGAGCAAATACAATTACGGTTGGCAGACTTTAACCCTGCGCCACCTAGTGGTCATGTAACCTCTTTAATACAAAAGTATTCCCAGGCTTTGTATGGTGAGCACTTGTTTACCTATTGGATAGATAGCCCAATGACTACAAATTTTAATAAATAAATAAATATAACATATTTTTTAATCAATCGTTCGCTGATCATTGGGGCTCTGGGATATGCAACGATTTATATACACTACCAGTCAAAAGTTTTTGAACAGCAAGATCTTTAATGTTTTTTAAAAAAGTTTCTTCTGCTCACCAAACCCACATTTATTTGCTTCAAAGTACAGCAAGAACAGTAAAATGCTGAAATATTTTTACCATTTAAAATAGCTGTTTTCTATTTGAATATATTTTAAAATGTAATTCATTCCTGTGATTTCAAAGCATTGTTACTCCAGTCACACGCTCCTTCAGAAATCATTCTAATTTTCTGATTTGCAGCTCAAAAACATTTATTATTATTATTATTATTATTATTATTATTATTATGTTGAAAATATTTTTTTTATTTTCAGGTTTCTTTGATGAATAGACAGTTCAGAAAAACAGCATTTATCTAATATAGAAATCTTTTATAACATTATAAATGTCTTTATCATCACTTTTGGTCAATTTAAAGTGTCCTTGCTAAATAAGAGTATTAATTTCTATAATTTCTATTTAAAAAAAATTATACTGACTCCTAGATTTTGAAATGTATAGTGTATAATGTTACAAAAGCTTTTTATTTTAGATAAATGCTCATCTTTAGATCCTGCTGTTCATAAAGAATCATGAAAAAATGTTCTCAGCTGTTTTAAATATAGATAATAATAAATAAAAATATAAATAAATAACAGCAACTCAGCATATTAGAATGACTTCTGAAGGATCATGTGACACTTAAGACTGGAGTAATGATGCTGAAAATTTAGCTTTTGATCACAGAAATAAATTACATTTTAAAATCTTTTCAAATAGAAAGCAGTTATTTTAAATAGTAAAAATATTTCACAATATTACTGCTTTTCCTGTACTTTGGATCAAATTACTGTTCAAAAACTTTTGAGTGGTAGTGTATGTAGTTACAAATATGTTCATGTGTAAACACAATATAGGTTGCATTTTTATGCAGTTCCATGACATTTTTTTCAAGAAAACATAATACACACTGGAGCGTTAGGCGTAGTTAGACATGCAGCTGGCTGAATGAGATTACTTTCACTCAAGAGTTTAAGTGAGATGTATTCCCATGCACGTAATAATCAGATGCCAGCTTCATTCGCTTCTTTTCTAATGGTAGCGGGGGTTTGTCTGGCTGAAGTGCATTTAGAAAATGAAAACTTCATTGACGAGCGCACAACCTATTAGCCACATTGGTGCTTCACAATAAATTACCTCAGGTCTATAGATTTGTGCAAATATTCAAATAATACGTCCACTAAATTACACACTTTTACTTTAGATAATGCATATTTGTCAGAGGTAAAATTATAAAGGCTTTTGATGTGAGAGGAAAGGATGGATCCAAAGAGAATTAAGTGGATTGATGGCTGCATTGATTTACAAGGTCATGCCTACACACACAATAGCTCTGTCAAAGAATGGCATGCACATCTCTCCATATTCCCACTCACACATTCCCATTGTTCGTCCATTAGATAAATCTTTTTGTAACATACAATTATTTAAAAATTGTCTAAATTATTAGTTAATTTTTCTTAATTAATCAATCAAAAAGTAGATGCATTTTATTCATTGACTGTGATGCCTGCAAAGCTGCAACACCACCTCCTTAACTGGTTCCTTTTAAAGTTCGTCTGAAAGCCACACACACACTTTCACACGTTGTCACACGGGGCACATAAGACACGCCGCTAGCAGACCCAGGACTCATCAGTGGTCAGTGGAATGTGTGTCAATAGGAGTTGCAGGGCCACAGTTCAACAGCAGACCTGCTGTTTACACAGGCTAAGTGGTGATATCCTTCCTGCTCCTTTCAGCAAAAGTGGAGTCAAGGAGGGATTCAGAGGTTCAAAAAGGGTAATGCGTGTAAATACAGCAGCAGTCTGACTGTTTCTTCAGTGCACAAATAAGAATATATGCAGACATGCATTCACTAGCACACAAACACACATGAGGATGTCAACTCCACACAGTACCAAAATTATACAGAACATACAAATTCATTAATATTACCATGAACTACATTACTGATCAATTCGTATGTTTTAGAAATAAATCATCAAGGTACATTACAAAATATAATAAAATACAAAATATAATAAATGAAATAATACCGTAAAATATGAATTTAAAACAACTGTTTTATATTTGAATATGTTTTAATATAATCTGCCGTTACTGCAGTCTTCAGCAATTACAATATGATTCTTCAAAATCAATATTGGTGTTGAAAACATTGCTGATTAATATCTTTGTTTATTAACATTGTTTGATCATTTGAAAGTTCAAAAGAACAGCATTTATTTAAAGTAGAAACCTTTTGTAATATTAGAAATGTCTTTACTTTCACTTTCATTTAATGCGTCCTTATAGAAGCATATACAAATATATAGTTTAAATCCACTTACTCCAAACGTTTGAATGGTAGTGCATCACTGTTTCCACAAAATATTAAGCAGCAAAAGACAGTATTCAACAGTGATGATAAAAAGAAACGTTTCTTGAGCGCCAAATCAGCAAATTACCCACCTTATTCTTCAACGTGGAAGAACGCGTATGGGCGCGACTTCCGGCTCAGTAGCCGCTATAGGAAAATAACGTGAAGAATAACGTCGTGTAGTAAACGATACAACTGTTTGCTCTACAAACCAATAATATATCAAATTAATATGGTAAGACACGCCAATTTGCAATGTCAACCGGCAAAACGAGCTGTTTTGTATGGCTAAAAATAGCTAGGTGCAGATGAGACCTGAAGCCAGACTCGTAAAATTTACAAATGGGCGCGGTCGCTCTTACGGGAAAAATAAGGTGGATAATAATTTCTCATGTGACATTGAAGACTTTGAGAAATGGCTGCTCTTTCATTACTTTATTTTGACTGCATTTCTGATCATATAAATGCAGTTTTGTTGAGAATAGAAGACTTGGGGTGATTCAGACATAAGGTATTTTCTCACCTAATGAGGGAAAATAAAAACTAGGTGTAAGACCACATAATTAAAATGGGATGCCCTCATTGGTGTGACATCTTGTAGGTGGGTGGGACATGCATCAGATAGGAAGTTGACCATGAAAAGCATGAATGGAGGAAAATTACATAAGCTTTTGCTAGTTTTCATAATAAGGTCCTAAAATTGTCAAAATTGTTGATACTATATTCTAAAAAGTTCACATAGATATGATGCACTGCTTCTACAAAATCAGTAAAAAATGTTTTTATTTTCCGAATTAGGTTGTTTTTATTTTGTCCCAACCACCCAAAGCATAATTTTGGGTGATTGGGACAATGCTTAAAGGCTTTGCTAATTAGGAAAATGATTGACCTTGTAATAGAGAACCATTGTATATGCTGGTTATGCCCTAAATCAATGGTTTCCATCCATTTTATTTGTGCAAGCCTTAATCAACCACAAAAATATTCATGAACTAGCTAGATTTTTGCCAAAATAAAAATTCATTCATTTTGATGGTTCATAAACGTTTTAATTTATTTTTATTTTTTTTGCAGTAATAAACCATATTCATGTTTCTGTTAAATGCAGGTTAAATGTATTTGTTAATTGGTGATGGGGCCATCCGTCTTTTTTTTTTTTTTTTTTCATGTCTATTTGATTTTTAAATGTTTTCAATGACTTTTGGACTTCAGGTCTTCTTTTATCTCAGTTACATGTGTTGTATTGTGTGAATTTTGGATAGATTTATGAACTGAGAAATTTTGAACAGAAATAAACATGGGCACTTAATAATGATGAACGGAAAAGAAAATATTGCATATAAAATTATATTAAAGTATAAACTACTTTGTGCAATACAGTAAATATTCTTACACTACTCTAATTCCATGAAAAATGTGCTGTCCCAATCCCCCAAATGTTACAAAAAACTTTTTTTTGAGCTCAGTTTACAGAAAAGTGTATGCTACACATCCTTTCATTCTAATATAATATTGTTTCCTCCTCAGATTGGTAGCTAACATCTTCAGTATTACAGAAATATATAATGTGTTGGGCTGATGTTTTAAATTTATGTCAAGAAACCTTGCACAAGGCGGAATTTCAAAAACTGTCCCAATTACCCTTAATTCACCCCTATTTTAAAAAACATTTCAAAATTATATGTTATTCCAAACTTCTTAGTATAAGTGCAAAAATCACTCTAAGTAAATCTATGCTTCAGCAAAATGAGTTCTCATGAAGGTTCTCAAACGTGATGCTTGATTTTGGTTCCAAATCTCAGCTGCACTCTTTTCCATCATCACAGGTGTGCAGATCAGCCACCAGAGATGCCCTGAAAGAGGAGTCTGTGAGGACCTCTCTGCTCTTCCCACCACTACAATCAGCCTAATACCCTGTTAGCTCTTCAAGCTGAACCAGAGTACACAGTAAGGGTTCGCGGTTATTTTGGTAAGAGCTCCAAACCACTGAATGGGTCATTTAGGGGGTAATTGTGGCCCTGGCTGAGTTCTCTGCTGGATGTCCTTGTTTAGAAACACTGAAGGATTGAACAAGCATCTCTGCCCCTCTCATCTCTGAAAATGCCCTGTGCTGTTTCTGTTTGCAGAGAGGACCTGCTGACCACAGACGGAAGCTGCCTCTGACCATAAACCTCCCCTGAACCGTGTAAGATTGTGTCAGTCAAGCTCAATACCTTTTCAGCTGAACTCTGGGAAAGACTTCTCTTTTGTTGCTCTAAGAAAAAAAAAAAATATAGCACAATCTCACTTACTCACACAGGGAGTCTTCAGCAGGTTGTTAGCAGGAGGAAACTGGTCACTGTTTGGTTTGTCTGTTATCACTAGAACTCTGCAGTATCAGAACACTGACAAAAGTCCCTTGGTTTTTTCATTCTATATTTGTCTACATTAAAAAAATATAAAAAGGTTTTATAGCTTTTAATCTTTTATTACACCTTGAATACCTGTGAGTATATACACTACCAGTTAAAAGTTTTTTAAAAAAAACGTTTTTTAAAGACGTCTCTTCTGCTAAGCCTGCATTTATTTGATCTAAAATACAGCAAAAGCAGTAATATTGTATAATATATTTAAAATAACTTCTATTTTAATATATTTTAAAATGCAGTTTATTCCTGTGATCAAAGCTAAATTTTCAGCATCATTACTTCAATCTTCAGTCATGTTCAAACAACATTTTTAGTATTATTATTATCAATATTTAAAACAGTACAATTCTTTCAGGATTCTTGGATGAAGAGAAAGATCCAAAGATCAGCATTTATCTGAAATAAAAAGCTTTTGTAACATTGTAACATTATACACTTGGAGTCAGTATAATTTTACAGTTAAGATATTATAGAAATTAATACTTTTATTTAGCAAGGATGCTTTAAATTGATCAAAAGTGATTATAAAGACTTTTATAATGTTACAAATATTTCTATATTTTAGATAAATGCTGTTCTTCTGAACTTTCTATTCATCAAAGAAACAAAATCAACTCAGCTGTTTTTAACATAATAATAATAATAAATTTTTTTTAGCAGCAAATCAGAATATTAGAATGATTTCTGAAGGATCATGTGACTGGAGTAATGATGCTAAAAAACAAACGGCTTTGAAATCACAGTAATAAATTACATTACATATTAATTACATAGTAATTACATAATATTAAAGCGTAATATTAAAAAAAATTTAGTCAGTAGGATTAAAAAAAACACGTAATTAGTACTTTTATTCAGCAAGAACGAATTTAATAAAAAGTGACAGTAAAGACATTTATTATATTACAAACGATTTCTATTTTGAATAAATGTTCATTTGAACTTTCTATTCATCAGAAATCCTAAGAAAATACAATTTTATCACTGCTTCCACAAAAATATTAACCAGCACAATAGTTTTCAACATTGACAATAAGAGAGGTTTCTTAAGCATAAAATACCGGTGTGTTTCACTGTGTTTTTATTAATTAGATGCAGCTTTTGTCAGACTTAAAAACATAAAAAACATATGCTAATATCATGAACTAGTAATTCTTATATATGATTAAGCTTTGTCAGAGTCACACAACATGATATTTACAGCCTAAACTGAACCTACAGTTTTGTTTAGAATAGTTTTTGTAAGAAACAATACTAAAATGCCAAACTTTTTTTCTTATTATGATATTGGGACAAATGTATCACACGGACATTTTTGACTTTATAAACACCTAAAAAAATCTTTAAATGAATTTTACTTCAGAAACTAAAAAGATATGTATGAAATTATGTTTGTTTATTGTATTGTTTTTGTTTGGTTTTTTTTTTACTTAAAGGAAAACACCTTAAGGATGGGTTTGTTTTCACAAACCAGCAGCTATTCGCCTCACAAGATGATGGACTGGAGTCGTGTGGGTTACTTGTGGATTATTGTGATGTTTTTAATCAGCTGTTTCGACACTCATTCTGACGGCACCCATTCACTGCAGTGGATCCATTGGTGAGCAAGTGATGTAATGCTGTATTTCTCCAAATCTGTTTTAGATGAAGAAACAAACTCATCTACGTCTCTGACGGCCTTAAGGATGGGATCAAATTTCAGCACATTTTCATTTTTGTGTGAACTACTGAACAGAAGGGACACAAAATGAGCATCATTTCATTGAGTGCAATGTATCTCATGTTCTGCAAAATATCAACAGTTTTGCTCCTCCAAACAACGAAGAAAGCCTGAAACAAAAAGATCTATCACTTAGCATTAGGAGTCGGGATTGTTTGTGTGATAATGCTGTGGTACAGAGTAGAGGCCAGGGCTGCAAGACTGGAAAGCACTGTTGAACACACAAGAGATTAGCAGGAACATTCCCCCGTACACAAATGCAGACATGACAGATGCTTTTGTTGTGCACCTGACGCGGGGAGGGGTGTTCTGCAGGGCTGCTGCCTCTCCCAGCGACACACAACTACAACTGAACATCCCTGCCGCTAAATAATCTGACACACTTTCCCTCTCTCTGCAGTCTATTGCCGTTTCAGCACTGGTAGAAATCGTGTCGCTCTGTTCGTCTCTCTCTCTCTCCCGCTCCCTTCCCCTCTCTCCACGAGCAGATGGATGAAAAGCGGCGGTATCACGGCTTCTTTTAGTTAAGCTGCAGAAACAGCATGAGATTAATAAATTCAATATGAATAGAGAGTTAATGAAAGGAGCCTCTCCCCCTCCCTTTCAGCTGTGTTTTCTGCCGTCTGAGGAGCCTGTAAGTAGCACCATTGAAAAGCAGGAGTCAGCAGAAACAGCCCCTGGATCGCAGACAGACTTTGACCTCTGCAGATTCCTCTGTGGCAGCTCACTCTGTCATTCCTCTGCAGCTCCTACCAATAAACACATCAACATTTAGTTCTGACACAATATGGGCACAAAAACACATTTTTGCAGTCAAAGGACAAACAGTTGTACATGAATTGACTCTAAAGCTAGTAAAGTTAATTCATTGCATTATAAAGGGAAAAACAATTGGGAACATTTTCCAAAGATTTTCCCTAAGGTTTTTAAACCTTTTGCAACCACAGATCCTCCCCAAATATTCACTGTAAATGATTATTGGAGTATGCTTTACAAGAAAAACTGTTCCAGTGAAATAATTAAATTAAATTAAATTAAATTAAATTAAATTAAATTAAATTAAATTAAATTAAATTAAATTAAATTAGCTATGTTCAAAATTTTGGGGGCCTTTTTAAAGAAATTAATAGTTTTATTCAACAAGGACACATTTTTTCCCCACTTTTTACATTGTACTAAAGCCAAAGCAAATTATAAAAATAATATCTGGAAACTACTACTTTTAAGACAGTGTAACTCAGTGTATATCTAAAATAAATATATTGCAATCACTTTCTGTTCCAGTGAAACAATAAAATAAAATAAAATAAAATAAAATAAAATAAAATAAAATAAAATAAAATAAAATAAAATAAAA
>JAHKKF010501698.1:0-12914 GCA_019740295.1 Labeo calbasu
TCAACTGTGTTTATTAACAAATGTGATAGACGGTACAAATGAGGAAAGATCATCACAGTGCCACCTACTGCTGTGACGCCGCTGAGTAGATCATCTAAGAAGAACGGTTTTAAATCAAAGTCAAGCTTAAAAAGGAGTACTCTGTAATACTTCACATCAATGACCTGATCACAAAAAAAAAACAGGCCCGATTTTAGGGGTAAAACTGCTCTTCGAAGGCAACCATTTTATGAAACCGACTGTCATATTTCAGTCTTTTATTATGAGTTTCTTTCTCCTCCTGTTTTTTTTTTTTTATATTGTTTTTCTTTTACCCCCAACCCCCCTGAGGAGAGCACATGTGACTCTAATTGCTACTCTCATTAGTTCTGTTTTCACAGGAAAAAGATGGGGGACAATTAATTTTATCACTTAATTTTGTCACAGAATCGCTGCCCGGCTGTATTGATGCGCTCGCCATTTTGGGCCTCATTTTTCAAGAAAATTAATTGACAAAGTGTGAAAAATTTATCAACATATCAGTAGATTAAGCGACAAATTGAAGCAATGAGGAAATCAATTGTGGAGCTGTGGACAGGAAGCAATCCCACGGTGCTGAGTGGAGCTGCGAGCTCGCCGTGAGACTGACTGTTCTCTGCATCTCATTCATTTATTCAGCTCAAACTACCATTAATCAGAATGAGTTACAAATGACCCTCACAGTTCACAGCAGGTGCACACACACACGCCATACGCACTGCGCGCACGAACACGAGCATGTACACACACGCGCGCGCATCATGTATAAATACACTCACGCGTACCGCGAGCGCTCAACCTCTTTCTGTCACGCATACACACGCTCTTACACACACTGAACCTCTCTAGAGCACAAAAATATACCACACACATAATGCACATAAACAAGCCCTCAACTTATCTCTGTCACTAACACGCAAGCAGATACACTCAAATGACTAAAAACAGCCTCCTTGGGGTTATAATAAACAAACCAGATCTAACTGTGCTCTGATTTATATGTTAATACACTGTACAAAAAAAATGTTCGGAGTAATAGGAAACAAAACTGGGTGGATTACACAAGATAATATGCAAAAAGGAAATGTGCTTTATCAGACATTATGTACTTGAAAATATGGATAAATGCCCAGTTAATTGCAATTAATTGGAATATCATTTAGGTAAAAAATAAAAAAAATTCACAGTAGCTCAACTGTATAAAAAAAACAATATTCAGAGAAATAAGAAACAAAAAGGGCACATTACACAAAATAATATGCAAAAAAGGAAATGCGTTTTATCAGACATTACTTGCTTTTTAGGTGTGTCAATTTAACAGTAATTTAGTATGATTATTTAAAAATAATAACAACAAAGGAAATAAAAGAAATATAACAAATTATGTAATAAAAATATCTTAATTGTACGGCGCTCATAGCGTGAGGTAAAAAAGCAACCTGCTGTTTAGATTAAAAAAAAAAACATTTTGATAAATATTAATAAAAGGTAATTAATTGGAATATCATTTGGGTAATAAAATTACAAAATAAATTTGTAAAATTCATTTTACAAATCTATCAATAGCCCCAGTAATTTTCACAGAAGCTCAACTGTAAAAAAAAAAAAAAAAATGTGTTCAGAGTAATAAGAAAATTAGACATTACACAAAATAATACGCAAAAAGAAAATGTGTTTTATCAGACATTACATACTTTTTAGGGATGTCAATAGTGTGATTATTTAAAAATAATCATTTAAACAAATTATGGAATAAATCTTAATTGCATGGCGCTCAGAGTGTAAGGTGCTAAAAAATACAACTACATGCTGTGTACAATGTGCAACAAAATAATATGCAAAAAGGAAATGTGTTTTATCAGACATTACATCACATTTTTGTGATGTCAGCTTAACAGTAATTCAGTGTGATTATTTTAAAATAATAACCAAGGAAATAAAAGAAATAGCAAATTATGGAATAAAGACATCTTAACTGCATGGCGCTCATAGCGTGAGGTGCTGAAAAAACAGGTACATGGCGTGTACATAAAAAACATTTATATTTATTTAAATGTTTTTTATGTACACAGCATGTACCTGTTTTTTCAGCACCTCACGCTATGAGTGCAATTAATTGGAATATCAGTTAGCTAATGAAAAAATTGTATAGATCAATCGACAGCTCTAGTAATTTTCAAAATAACTCAACTGAAAGAAAAAAAACAAAAAAAAGTGTTCAGAGTACATACATTACACAAAATAATATGCAAAAAGGAAATGTGTTTAATCAGACATTACATACTTTTTAGGGATGTCAATTTAATGGTAATTTAGTTAGATTAAAAAAAAATAACACTAATAATAACAATAACAACAAAGGAAATAAAAGAAGTATAACAAATTCTGTAAAAAAAAAAAGTCTTAATTGCATGGTGCTCATTGTGTGATGTGCTGAAAAATTAGTTAGATTATTTAAAAATAACACTAACAATAAGAATAACAACAACAACACAGGAAATTAGAAAATATAATAAATTATGTAATAAAGACGTCTTAATTGCTTAGTGCTTATAGTGTGAGGTGCTGAAAAAACAGCTACATGTTGTGTAGACAAAAAAAACAGTTCGATAAATATAGACAGATGAAAATACTGATAAATGTCAATTAATTGCAATTAATTAGAATATCATTTAGGTAACCCTAGTCATTTTCACAATAGCTCAACTGTAAAAATGATAATAATAATAATAATAATAATAATAAAGAAACCAAAGTGTGCAAATTACACAAAATAATATGCAAAATGGAAATGTTTTATCAGACTTTACGTACTTTTTAGGGATGTCAACTTAACAGTAATTTAGTGTGTTTATTTAATAATTACACTGATAATAATTACAACAAAGAAAATAACAGAAATATAACAAATTATGTAATAAAGACGTTTTAAGTGAGGTGTTGTGTAGACAAAAAACATTTTGATAAATATAGACAGATGAAAATATTGATAAATGTTAACTAACTGCAATTAATTGGAATATTATTAAAGTAAAAAAAAAAAAAAAAAATCAACTGATAGCCCTAGTAATTTTTTAAGGTAAAAAATAAAAAAAAGGAAACTCATCAAAATAATTTAACCAACTTCACATATGTTTTTTAAGTCAAACAAGATTTAACTACATTTTTTTAAGTCAGTTTAATATAATTTAAGTTGACTTGTACAGCCAATTTCATTATACATACATTTTTAAGGCAGCGACTAAGCTTAAGCTTTAAGTTGAAGTTGCTGCATTTTTTTTCACAGTACTAGTAACATCACGGTAAGAGATTCAATTCCCAGGGAACACGCTTTGGGGAAAAAAGCCTCTCCAAAATGCATAAACGTAACATCTCACTGCTGTTCCAGCTCCACAATCTATTGCAGGACACATAAATACACGCACTTCCATGTAAGTCAAAATAGTTCTTATTCCACATAACTTTTTTTTTTAAGAGCAGCATTTACACACAATTAATCACTAAATATTTTTAGCTCCTCAGACACCTCAGGTTTTCTCACAGTACCTATAGACCAAAACTAGTTGTGTTACTGAATTCCTGTTATCAAATAAATATATGCTAAACCACTGAACACATTTGCAGTGAATATGTTTCATTCTTAGAAAATCTATAAGGGTGCCTGATGAATATTTATAATGTGGTTCTACATTTTGACGAAAGAAGCTTCGCACGTCACTGATGACAGATTGAAGAAACTGGATGCTATAGTGTACCGACAAAGAAGGGAAAAAAAAACCACAGGAACTAAGAAAAGAAGGAAGATGCATGGTGACGGCAACTAGTGCGGAGAGAGAAAACACAGTCGCGTTAAAGCAGATGCTCCCATTACTACAGTAATGCCTCAGTCACTGCAGCTGTTGTATCCTCCACTGGAAACTGTAATAGCAGCTAATCACACGAGAGGAGAAGAGAGGAATCCTAGCTGATTCGTTTCACCCAGCACTGCTTTTTATGCTCAGGCAAATTGTTGACACTTTACACACGCTGTGATTGAGGAAATCTTCCATCTCTAAACACACACGCAGATGCCTGTACATCACACGCATTAAATACACGCTTCGTATTTATTAGCGTATACAACACAAGAGCACTGTACTGGATCCGCAAAGAGATTCCACCCCCTCTTTCCCACCGAACGCTCGTCCAGCGATGGCGAATGATGGAAAACAAAACAAATGAAAGTAAAAAGCCTAATTATGGCACGTCTGCCTGGTATTGCATCACTGCTCAGACGGATTTACGGAAGCATTTATTACACGGGAGCATTAGAGCTCCTTCATACACAAGTCATCTTCTCTCTGCTCAGATTTGCATTAATCAAGGACAGCAGCTCGGGAATATTGATCACTTATTTTATGCATCTTAACATTAAGAAAATGTTTATTCCAATTTTGCTTTTCATTTCGTTTGATTGTTTGCAGTTTGTGGCCTACAGACAGATGTAAACTGAATCTACTTACGTTATTAATAAATGTTCCCGGGTTTATTGTGCATGGTTTATTGTTACATTTTTGAGCTCTAGTTGAGAGGGTTTTAAGCTCATTCCCTTGCGGTTCACTGAAAATTTGAGGAGGGGAAAAAATTAGCTTTTCGTGGGACTGTAAAATGTCAAGATATTTATTAAATGTGTCTAGAATTATAAAAAGTTTGGAAATTATAAGATTCACCACAGTTACTGAATTCATTTTATCAGTCTTAGTTTGAAAGTACGAAATACAAAAATAAAACAAATTTATTTACAAATTTACCAAAGGTTTATCATCAATGTTATCGTCACCATCTAATATCGCTCTAAACAATATACTATACCATAATGGCAAAAATATATTATGTAAATCACAAGAAACCACAAAACCAGTCTTAAATAGCATGGGTATATTTGTAGCAATAGCCAAAAATACACAGTGTGGGTCAAAATTATATTATTTTTCCTTTATGCCAAAAATCATTAGGATATTATGTAAAGATCATGTTCCATGAAGATATTTTGTCAATTTCTTATCACGGCCAAATATTGTCCTGTCCTAACAGCTTATTTATTCAGTTTTCAAATGACATATACATTTAAAAAATGAATAAATAAATAAAAATTGACCCTTATGACTGGTTTTGTGGTCCAGGGTCATAAATATTATATATATTTTATTATTTATTTATTTATTTAATATTTTGAAAAAAAGCATTTATTTTAATTAAAAAGACAGTAAAAACAATAATACTGTGAAATATTCATACAACCTATTTTTTTATAATTATCTGAATACATTTTAAAATATAATCTATTACTGAATTTTTAGTCTTGAGTGTCACACAATTCTTCAGAAATTATTCTAATATGCTGATTTGGTGCTAAAAAAAAATCTTATTATTAATGCTGAAAACAGCTGTGCTGCTTAATATTTTTGTGGAATTTTTTTTCAGGATTCTTTGATGAATAGAAAGTTTAAAAGAACATTATTTAAAACAGAAATTATCTGTAACATTTAAAATTATTTAAAATTTAATTTAAATTTTGGTCAATCTAATGTGTCCTTGCTGAATAAAAGCATTAATTTCTTTCAAAAAACAAAAAATCAAACAAAAAAAACTTTTGGATACTATAGTATACACAAATAAATTATAAAAAATAAAAGCTAAAGCACTTTAACATTTAGAAAGTACTGAGCGAATGAAACGGGATTAGAGCACAACTAGGATTTACAGCAGTAAGGCAGCAGAAGCTGAGAAAGCAAAGGCAGGACCACCTGAGGGTCTATTCTCACCTTTGCGAGAGGTTACAGGAGACAGTTTTGGTGTGACAGAGAGAGAAATAAAGCAGGAGAATAGAAAAGTGCGTGGGAGAGCAGGCGGGCGGCCGGGCCGATTGCAGGGGCTCCAGGACTGTCATGTCTGTATAAACAGGCATTGATTTTTCTGTCCACTGCAGCCACCTTCACCATTTATTCTCTGGCTTTGTGGTGGGACCCAGAGGGGCCGAGAAACTCTGTTACAGTCCACGCGCCCCTGAGGCAAATGTGAGAATAGATTTCACCTGTAAAAGAGGCAAAGCTCCGCTTATCTGGGCCAGGGGTCTTGTCACAGCCCAACGCTAAATGAAAAGCTTCACACACACCTCGCTGCGGAGGTGCTAACCTTCCACCGCGTCCCCTGGTGGTTTGGACTTCAAGGCCCAGACACGGTACCGTCAGCTGAGACGGCTCATCAACACGACCCCCCTGTAGATGGCAAGGTGACAGGCGATAAAAAAAAGTGCAAGAACACAAAAATGTCCTCTAACACCACACTTTCTTTGCATGTCCTTCACTACTGAGAATAAGAAGACTCAAATATCTACAACAGCAAAAGGTAGATTAAATGAAATCCACCAACTGGGTTAACTCAAGGCACCAGAGGAGATCCTGAGAAAGAAGGCCGAGATGTGACGTACACATTGAAAGTCTAAAAACAAAGCTCTAAATCCATGGATCACTATTTCCACATGCTTACCACTGTCCAGGGTTTCTTCAAAATTCATCCTTAAACCTTTTCCACTACATTAATAAGGCTTGATCAATAATTTAACCTCTGGGCAATTCTACCTTAAATGAAAAGCAAGGGTAAATTAGAACATCCCCAGTGTCCCGATAAATCCATAAACTTGAATCTCATACAATATAACCATCATTTACATGATGTTAAAATACCAGTGTTTGCAAATCAGGAGCCTTTCAGTGACACTAAAATCCAGTTCACAGTAATGGTGACATTTCTAATTCTGAGACCAGAGATGTGCACACCACAGCTTAACAATAATGACACAGAATCAATTCTTTCCAGTGTTTGAACAATAAAAACACTAACAGCCAAACTCTAGCATTAAACCAGCAAACAACATAATAAACACATTATTGTCTATTTGTGTGGATGTTATTAATATAGTTATCATTACAGTTATTATTCTTGGTGTGAATAGAAGACAATTTCTATACTTTTCAACCTCAAATGCTCATCTTGTCTAGCTCTGCGTGAACTCTGTGTATTCCGGTTCATGATAGTTAGGGTATGTCGAAAAACTCCCATCTCATTTTCTCAATCCTACATCTCTGCAAAAGTACCAAACCAAAGCGAACTTGCAAAGAAGATCAAACGCACTTTACAAAAAAGGTAAAACAGCAATGTAGGTCAATTTTGAAGTTGGAGGAGAAAATGAGATGGGAGTTTTTCGACACACCCTAACTATCATGAACCAGAATACACAGAGTTCACGCAGAGCTAGACAAAACAAGCATTTGAGGTTAAAAAGTATATAAATTGTATATTTTATTTAGAAAATAACCAATCGTTTTGCTAGATAAGACCCTTCTTTTTTGTTTAGAGCCCTTTGAAGCTGCATTTAAACTGCATTTTGGAAGTTCAAACTCGGGGGCACAATAGAAGTCCACTATACGGAGAGAAATCCTGAAATGTTTTCCTCAAAAAACATAATTTCTTTACAACTGAAGAAAGAAAGACATGAACATCTTGGATGACAAGCGGATGAGTACATTATCTTTACATTTTTGTTCTGGAGGTGAACTTCTCCTTTAACTGAGCTTTCCAGATCTCAGTTTCAACTTTCACTAGTTTTTAAAGGTTCGGGGGGGGGTTTTAGTGTTTTTAAAGTGTCTTACGCTTTCAAGGCTGCATTTATTTGATCAAAAATTCAGAAAATGTAACAATTTCAAAATTACAGTTTAAAATAACTTTTCTGTTTTCATATGTTTTTTTTATTTTTTTTAAATTTAATTTATTACTCTGAAGGCGAAGCTCTATTTTCAGCAGCCATTACTCCAGTTTTTTGTCATATGATTTTTCAGAAATCATTCTAATATGTGACCCTGGACTACAAAACCAGTCATAAGGGTCAATTTTTTGGAAAAAAGCTTTCCATTGACGTGTAGTTATTTTAGGACAGGACAATATTTGCCCGAGATACAACTATTAGAAAATCTGGAATCTGAGGGTGCAAAAAAAAAAAAAAAAAATTCAAAATACTGAGAAAAATTGGCTTTAAAGTTGTCCAAATGAAGGTCTTTGCAATGCATATTACTAATTAAAAATTACGTTTTGATATATTTACGGTGGGAAATTTACTAAATATCTTCATGGAACATGATTTTTACTTAATATCCTAATGATTATAACAATATTTTGACCCATACAATGTTTTTGGCTATTGCTACAAATAATATACCTGTGCTACTTGTGACTGGTTTTGTGGTCCAGGGTCACATATGTTGATTTGGTGCCCAAGTAACATTTCTCATTATTATCAAAGTTAAAACAGTTAAGTTGCTTAATATTTCAGTGGAAACCTCTGGATTCTTCAATCCATAGAAAGTTTAAAGGCACAGCATTTGTTAGAAATAGAAATCTTTTGTAACATTATAAAACCCTTTATCACTTTTGATCAATTTAATGCACCCTTGCTTAATAAAAGTATTAACTTCTTTTAAAAAAAACAAACAAACAAACAAACAAACAAAAAAAACTTACTGACAACAAACATTCAAAATGGTAATGTATGCAAAGCTGCTAAATTGATATTTCACTCAAAAAATAAAATCAGTCATAATTTACTCATCCTTCGTCATTCTAATAATAAATGTAAAAAAAATAAATAAAATTTAGCAATGTCCTATTCGTGAATAAAGCAAAGTTGAATCTTTTTAATGAACAAGTTCAGTAAACAAAAAGAGTCTATATGAAATGGTTCACAAATCAGACTGTAACAATCCAGTCACTGAGTCACAAATTCATTAAAAAGATTCATTCACAAATCGCGCATCACAACTTCTCATTAACACAACTTAAACTTCAGCCTGTTGCTAATTTAAACCTATCAAGTGAATTTGTAGAATTGAAGACATACAAACCACTTTTACAGTGGTTTTGTGTCCTTTTTGGAGCTTATAATGTCTTTTTCTCATGTTCTGAAGAAAGAATGAAAATCATACGAGTTTGGAAAGACACCAGGGTGAGAAAATGATGACTTTTTTTGGTGAACTGTCCCTTTAAATCTGTAGTGAAGGGTGGTAAGTGAATTCTAAACACAGCTGAGATTAGCCAGGAGCCTGAATCTCTGCGTCGGAAGGATGATACAGGGACAGAGAAAAAGTGAAGGAGAGAGGGAGTGAACGAGGGAGGACAGAGGACATACGCAGTGTGTCAGCAGCTGTCAGAAGAGTGAAGTGTGTGAAGAGTGTGATTTAAAAGGCACGACGAGGCAGCTGGCAGTTCAGCCCCCCTGCAGGCCCAGAACATCTTCTCACACACACGCACGCACACACAGAAGAGAGAGAGGCAGGAAGAGAGAGACCACACCACGGCACAGTGCTGTCACTCTACCTGAAAGCGCCTGACACAGACTCGTGCTATTTTCCACTGCGGTATCACAGCATGATAGGACTCCGAGAGATCTGGTGTGGAACCCAGATGCTGCTCACCTTAACCCTCATGCTAATCTAAATTAAAACATTCTTCTAACCTTAAAATCCCCAGGGCTTCGCAAGTTACCGTCAAACGAACTGCAGTAGATGTGAGGACGTATATTAGCTCAAACTCACTCACCAATGTCTGAATGAAGCTAATCTTAAATGAGAACTATACCTCAAAAAAGTTCTGAGAGTCAGTGGAGTTCATGACCTCAGATTCATGGAGATATTACAAACCTACATTATACCTGTTTGCTTATTCTGTCAAAGAGCCGCCCGCTTAGACAGGAACAGGCCAGCTGACTGACATGTAAAGCACTCGAACAGAAAACCAAAATCGACGAGTCTGGGAATAAACATACAGCAGTAATATTGTTAATTAAAACAGTAACACTTTACAATAAGGTGTCATTTGTTAACATTAATGTATTAACTAACATGAACAAACTATGAACAATACATGTATTACAATGTTTATTAATCTTTGTTAATGTTAGTTAATAAAAATAGTCGTTCATTGTTCGTTAGTTCAAAGTGCATTAACTACTGTTAACCAACACAACTTGTGATTTTAATAATGCATTAGAAAAATGCTGAAATTAACGTTAAGATTAATAAATGCTGTAGAAGTATTGTTCATTCTTAGTTCATGTTAACTTATGTAGTAAACTAATTAACCTTACTGTAAAGTGTTAAAATTAAAACTATTGTTGTTGTTCTTAACTGAAATAAAGATGCTAAAAATAAAAGTAGTATAAATATGAGACACACACACACAAAAATAAATAAATACATTTTTTAGAAATTTGAAATGTTGCCTGGCAGCTAACTGAAATATTAAAAACATACTGAAAGAGTACTAAAACTAAATAAAAACAAAAAAATAATTACAGCTAAATTAAAAAAATAAGAAAAAATTATGTTATAATTTAAACAAAAAAGCACATAAAAATGACTAAAAACTTTATAATTATAATAAAAAAAATTAAAAGAAAGAATAAAAAGAATAAAAAACATAATTAAAGATAACTAATCAAAATATAAAAAAAAATACTATTTTATATAACCAACACTAAAACAACAGAGGGAACAGAAAAAATTGCAAAGCGGCTCTGAGGGAAATAGCAGAATATTTCACAGATATAATTTGCAAAATGAAGCAGAGGAAGGCTGTTATCTAGCTCAAGTTAAGAAAAACAGTCACACTGTGACATATAAAGTCACATTTGTGAGAAAGAAAAAACAGTTACATTAAATAAACATGGCAATTGTGAGAATAACATTCCAATGGTGCTGTATAAATTCACACTGTGAGATATAAGTTACAACAACAATTTTATTTTTTAACCATTCTTACTAAGTGCCATAAATTAAAAGAATATCTTTTAAATATTGATGCCACAAACAGCACACTCATTCTCTAACCACTTAAAGACAAGATATTAAAAATCAACCAGTCAATTCTTTTTACTTCAAACTAACATTGTGTTCAAGCCATGCTTGAAAGTTTCAAGAAATGCGCCAAACTTTAAACTACCGTCCAGACAAAATTAATAAGCACTGACTATTTTTTTTCACAGACAATTGTGACCCCGGACCACAAAATTTATGAATTAATACGTTTTCCATTGATGTATGGTTTGTAAGGATAGGACAATATCTGGCCAAGGTACAACTATTTGAAAATCTGAAATCTGAGGGTGCAAAAAAAAAATAAATAAATCAAAATATTGATAATAATCGCCTTTAAAGTTGTACAAATGAAGTTCTTAGCAATGCATATTACTAACCAAAAACTAAGTTTGGATTTATTTACGGTAGAAAATTTACAATCTTTACTTAATATCCTAATGATTTTTGGCATAAAAGAAAAATCTAGAATTTTGACCCATAACAATGTATTTTTGGCTATTGCTACAAATATACCCATGCTACTTAAGACTGGTTTTGTGGTCCAGGGTTACAAATGTGGAAAACAAAACATAAAACATAGTTTATTTGCTTAAAACAGACTTTGCATACCTTTCAAAGACTGATGCTCTAATCCTAGACCTGAAGTCCACATTTCTAACCACTTTATCCCATATTAAAAATAAACATAACAATTAAAGCCGTAAAGACGCAACTGTGTCATTTGTTGGTAACTGTTTAAATTCCTTTCACTGTAGATTAAATTCACACTTGAAAAAGTTTCCTGAAACGCCCCAAAATTCTTCCTTCAGACCTGTTGTCACATCACAGCGGGGTGAGATTGGACAGGTAGAGGATGAGCGAGTTTTGAGAACACAAAGCAAACCTCCGTCGGATATGGCGGTTGAGTTGGGATGTGAGCGACTGAGGTGAGTTTCCCTGAAGAGCTGAGTGAGATCTTTAATAACAGTGTTGAGGTGGAAACTCGAGTTAACATCGCCGGCGTGCGCTCCCCGACCGAGCGCAAAATGATAGCGCGGTTTGAAAAGTACTTATTAGCTAAACTGGGTAACAAAAGCAGTGAGAGATATAATCACATCTCGTTTGCCTGCCGACATCTCTTCACTCAGACCAGCTCCGGGTGACGTGACAGCCCACGGTACTCAATTAATGAGTAACTTGCTAAAGTATTTATTGAGCATCTTGAAGTGACAGCGACAATCTTGGACTTTTTATTAATGCCTACTGTACAGGAGATAAAACACTATTTCTAGAGTCTGTCACCCTTAGGTTATTTATTTAACAATTAAAAATGTCATAAAAAATAAGTGAGAAATATTCAGCTGGTCCAGTGATGTCAATATGGAGAGGGTGGACCATCTTTATGCAGAATAATGTACAGTTGCCGTCAAAAGTTTACATACACCTTGCAGAATCTGCAAAATTAACAAGATGGATCATACAAAATGCATGTTATTTTTTATTTAGTACTGACCTGAATAAGATATTTCACATAAACAATGTTTACATATAGTCCACAAGAGAAAATAATAGTTGAATTCATAAAAATGGCCCCGTTCAAAAGTTTACATACACTTAATTCTTAATACTGTGTTGTTACCTGAATGATCCAGTGTTTTTATGTTTAGAGATAGTTGTCCATTGTTTGTCCTGATCAGTTTTTCACACAACTGAGGGACTCATATGCTACTATTACAGAAGGGTCAAACGCTCACTGATGCTTCAGAAGGCAAAACAATGCATTAAGAGCCAAGGAGTGAAAACTTTTGAACGGAATGAGGATGTGTACCTTTTTCTTATTTTGCCTAAATATCATATTTTTTTCATTTAGTACCGCCCTTCAGAAGCTACAGAAGATACTAACAAGTTCCCCAGAAGATAAAAGTTAAATTAACCCTGATCTTCAAATTCCAAAAGTTTTCACCCCCCAGCATTTAATGCACAATTTTTCCTTCTGGAGCTTCAGTGAGC
>JAHKKF010501699.1:0-14682 GCA_019740295.1 Labeo calbasu
AAGAAAAAGAAAAGAAAATTTTAATCATTTAAATAATTACACACATAAAAAATAATAATAATTGAATTAATTTAATGGAAGAAAATGAAAAATTAAATTGTTTGCCAAAGAAAACTGAAATAAATATATTAAAAAATATAAGAAAAATGTAATGAATAAATGAAATAAAACAATGTAATATATATTAAATCAATAACTTATTTTAATAATTTAATTAAATAGATAAATGAAATGGAAAAAAATAATCGTATATGTGTATTTATGAACTACGTTTTGCATTTGTGAATTGTAGGGCTACACAATTAATTATATTTTAATCTTGATCATGATTTCTTCTCCCAATGAATTGAATAAGTACTGTTTTACTGAAATACACTCACCTGAAAAAAACAAAATAAAAGATATAAATAATAATATAATCAAACAAAAATGTAATTAATTAATTAACTAATTGTACTGTTTTCAAGGAAACTGAAATAAACACATTCAACAAAAGAAATACAAGTAAAACATAAACATGAACAAAAATTCTTATAAAAATGAAAACATAAAAATGTATTTTAATAACTAAATAATTAAATAGATAATTTAAGAAATTAATAAAATATTTGCCAAAGAGAACCGTAAAAAAATACATAAAAATAAACAAAGTAAATTACATTAAATTAAATTAAAATAATAAATTATAATGAAATAAAATTTCAAGTATGGTTCAAAGATGAAAAATGGTGTAATACTGCTTTAAATTGTTCTTCTAAAAAAAAAAAATTTAAAAAGTTTTCTGTTTCATTTAATTGCATTTTTGTTTTTGTTTTTCAGAGCAAAAAATGCTCTGAAATCTACAGAGAACACCCACTTAAATGTATAAATATATATTAATAATAAATAATAAATATTGTGTTACAATGAATGGCAATGTAACATTATTTCAACCAAATTTTGACATTTTATTTTCCAAAAACTTATTTGAAGTAGACACTTACATTTAATGAGCTTTGAGCATAAAGTCGTGGACATCTTAATGTCTTTGACCCATATATATATATATACTATGTGCCACAAAGAACATACAGCAACTGTGCTTCTGCATTGCCAAAACAGAACAGAATGAAACCAAACAGAATGCCTATATTTTCTAAAGCTCAGCTCCAAAAGTGAACAGCAAAGTTTCCTCAGCAGCACATGAGCGTGTGACGGGTCGTGAAGCCGCCGGTTTGCTCATCTGGAGCTAAAGAGCAGAAAGCGGCGCTCATGACATCAGCCAATCACAGCTAAACGTCCCCCTGAGGTCCATGAGTGCAAACGCCCTGAGAGACGAACCCCCGCCCCGCCCTCCCCCAAACTTGAACTTGTGCCCCCTGCCCCAGATTTGACCCCTCTCACACACACACACACACGCACGCATGGCCTCTTCTCCAGTGCCGTCCCACTGAAGTGAGAAAATAAGACATCGTATCTATTAACACATCCCGTCTGGGAGCGTGTGTGGATAAAAAACAGAACAGAGCGGAAAAAACGCCGGATTGACCGGACGGATGGTGGACGGAGAGGTGAGAGAGACGGTCGCCGCGGTAACAAGCCGCATCTCTGTTCAAACATGTGGAGGTGAAAATCTCACACACACTCATATCACACATCGATCGCTCCGATTGATCCACACACACAAGCTGATCGATAGAGAGGAATCTGTCTGGGCATGAAGACCAGAACAAAGGAACAGTGTATGTGTGAGAGAGAAACTCAAAACTAATACCTCGCATCTCAAAGCAATCCACTGACACATTAGCGATTGTGAATATTGTTGTGTTTTTGCGTGTTTGTGTCGCACATGAACTGGTGCGCGGGAAATAATTGGGCTGATTTCGGGCAGCGTCTAACGCTGGATGTGTTTCTGTAACGAGTTGAACTCGTTATCACGGCGAACCTTAATTACTGTGTTCTTACAGCATCTGAAGGCTGCGTGAGACTGTCTGTGCCCACACACACACACACACACACACGAGATGTGCTTTTTTGCAGCGCACGATTACACAAACATGTGAAATTTGATAGGAATTAATTGAAAAAAATTCCCTGAATAGAACTGAAACACATGCAGCGCAGACTTTGTATTTATTACCATTTATATTTTAGATTTTAGACTATTAGGTGAAAATTGACAGGCTTGTTTTCACCACAAAATAAAAAAAAAGGTCACTGTGACTTTTTAATCTCACAATTCAGATTTTTTCTTGCAGTTCTGAAAGGAAAAGTCAGAATTCTAAACTCTAAATTCAAAATTCGAAAATTCGAAAATTCGAAAATTCGAATTCTGAGGGGAAAAAAAGTCAGAATTGTGAGATATGAAAAAATACAAAAGGTAGTTTAAGTTTATATCTTACAATTCTGATTTTTTTCTCAGAATTTTGAATTTACATCCCGTAATTCTAACTTTATATCTTTTTAACTCATAATTTAGAATTTTTTCACACAATTCTGAGGGAAAAAACATAGTTGCAAGATGTAAACTCATAATTGCGGGATATAAATTCATTATATATTACAATTCAAACTTTTTTCACAGAATTTTGAGCTTAAAAGTCACAAATACCTTTTTTTAATCTCATTGTGAAAACAGGCTTCCATAGTTTTGACTGATTTACTTTATCAGCATTTATTGTACTTGCAATTCAACTCTTTAATGGAGGAAAAAATTAGATCTGATCATTTTTAAAGAGAAAAAATATTGTTCTTGGCTATAAATGACATGTCATTCCACAAAAGATTATTTTATAATGGAAAAACAGATTCTTTAGAATTCTTTACGCTAAGAAAACAACAAGCGTTCACCGAAAGGCTTTTTTTTTAAAGAGTGTATTCTCTTATTTGACATTTCTGCACTTTAAACACTGACATTCAAGCTTAAACCATCCTGGGTTGAAAAAAAACATGTTTTGCAAGAGAAATTTCTTGGAAATGTAATGTTTTTTTCAATTATAATGATTTACACTACCAGTAAAAGGTTTTTGAACAGGTAAGATATTTAATGTTTTTAAAGACATCTCTTCTGCTCACCAAGCCTGCATTTATTTGATCCAAAGTACAGCAAAAACTGTAAAAATTTGTAAATATTTTTGCATTTTAAAATATCTGTTTTCTATTTGAATATATTTTAAAATGCAATTTATTCCTGTGATTTCAAAAATGATTTTTTAGCATCATCACTCCAGTCACACGATCCTTCAGAAATCATTCTAACATTTTGATTTGCTGCACAAAAAACATTCATTATTATTATTATGTTGAAAACAACTGAGTGGAATTTTTTCAGGTTTCTTTGATGAATAGAAAGTTCAGAAAACAGCATTTATCTGAAACAGAATCATTTGTAATATTAAAAAGGTCTTAATCATCACTTTTGATCCATTTATAGCATCCTTGCTAAATAAAAGTATTACTTTCTATCAAAAGCTTTTGTATAATGTTAGCTGTTTTAAATATTGATGATAATAAAAATAAAAATGTTTGCAGTAAATCAGCATATTAGAATGGTCATGTGACACTGAAGACTGGAGTAACGATGCTGAAAATTCAGCTCTGGAATCACAGGAATAAATTACATTTTAAAATATATTCAAATAGAAAGCAGTTATTTTGAATAGTAAAAACATTTCTAAATTTTACTGTTTTCCTGTACTTTGGATCAAATAAATGCAGGCTTGGTGAGCAGAAGAGATTTCTTTAAAAACATTAAAAATCTTACTGTTTAAAACCTTTTGACTGGTAGTGACCTTTTGACTGACAAAAAAATATATGAAAAAATAATATTTACTCAAGTAAAGAAATTTCTAGAAGTCAGTGAAAGGTCTGAAATAATTTCTTTAGGATTTGACCATTGTTCACAAAACCTGTAGATAACATGAATATCGAGGGACTGGTTTGTATACTCTGGGCCTCAAGTTATCATAAAAAAGCTTTTATTGAAAGTTGCAATGCCATAAACATGAAATGCTTCATTTCTCAAACACTTGCAACAGCAAGGTCACAAGTTAGATTCTCAGGAAATGCATGAACTGATCAAATTAAAACCCTGAATGCAATGAAAGTCACTTTGCATTAAAGCATCTGCCAAACGCATGAATCTAAAACGTTAAAATGAACTGAAATGCTGTCATTTCCTCAGAATGACCCAGTTACTAAAATACCGCCGATAATTATGCATCAAGACGAATTTGTGCACAGATTGCAAAGATCATCTTCAAAAACAGAAAAGCTTGAGATGTCACAGACGTAGTTGCACGTTCTGTAAGTCAGTGTGAGTTTTGTGCAGCGGAGGCTTGATTTCTCAATAGAAAGTTAATTAATAAGACTAACGAGGCTGTCTAAACATGTCTCCGGCTCTCTCGCGTCGAGCGCGCAACTCTGAAAGACGCAAACGCATGACACGTATAGAGAGCGGCTCCATTTCCACCATGCATTTATGCATACACAGACTTCCCCCTTTGAGAATTCATTACCATGCACGCACGCACACACACGCGCACGCGCGCACAAACACGCTCGTTACCCGGAATATCACACACGACATTTACAGGTGTTAAAAGATACATATTAAAAATACAGCGCGAAATTCCTCTGATAAGAGAGTGTCTTCCAACTCGCCCGCTCTGAACGACAGGGAGAGAGAGAGAATTCTCTGCGCGAGTCGTCTGGATTTTTGGCCGTGTTTGTTAAAGCGAGTCGAGTCTTAAGAGAAAGTGCTAAAATATACAGTGAGAGAAAGTGAGAGGAGTGATCTGGGGGGGCGGGGGAGGGGGGTGGAGAGAGAGAGAGAGAGAGAGAGAGAGAGAGAGAGAGAGAGAGACAGAAACGCACAAACATGAGATCAGGCTGCTCAGGACCAGCTGATCAACGTCCAGAGAACGTTTGTGCAACCTCTGCACAACAAAACAACTGCAGCCCACGCCAGCTGCTGTCAGGGGCTTTAAATATAGTCTGAGAGGCAATATTTGTCTTCAGAAGTTCAATTGGATCCTTAAGGTCTGATAAATTACAGAATGTTTACTTGATTATATGAGCATGTTTCCAAAGGTAAAAATAATCAAATGAAGTAAATAAAGTTAAAATAATAATAATAATAATAATAATAATAATAATAATAATGTTTAAAAAATGAAAAAAAAAAAGAAAATAAAATTTTTAATACATTTAATTTAAAAATATAAAATAATAAAAATCTAAATTATCATATTATATACTACATATGTATAAAATATTGTGCATAAAATATTTATTATAAATTATACTGGGTCTTTAGTTATTGTAAATAACTAGTTTTTGATGTGTTATTGGCATGACTAAATATATGTGTGTAAAAAAAATTACTAATAAATATATTTTTTTATTATAGTTTGGGTCAGTGTAAATAACTTCACATGAAGACAACTGAGGTCTATAATATGTGCTTGTTTAAAAATGCATTTGCAATAAAATAAAATGAAATAAAAAGTAAAAAAAAATGTAAATTAAAAAGTAAAATTAAAAAGGTTTTAGTCAGTACAATGATATGTGCTTGTTTATAGAACAAAACAAATGTGTGTGTAAAATAAATAAATAAAAAGGAAAATAAATAAGTAAAAATAAATAAATAAAAGTTTCTATTATAGTTTAATTCTGTAGTCAGTGTAAATAACTTCACATAAAGACAATTTAGGTCTGTAATATGTGCTTGTTTAAAATGTGTTTGTAAAAAATCAAATAAAACAAATGAAATAAAATGAAATAAAAAATAGTTTTATTATAGTTTGTGTCTGTAGTTGATGTAATAATATGTGCTTGTTTATAGAACTAAATAAATGTAAATGTAAATAAATAAATAATTTCTATTATAGTTTGGGTCTGTAGTCAGTGTAAATAACTTCACATAACGACAATTGAGGTCTATAATATGTGCTTGTTTAAAAATGTATTTGTAATAAAATAAAATTTAAATAAAATAAAATTAAATAAATATTTTTTTTTTATTATAGTTGGTGTCTCTAGTCAGTGTAATGATCTGTGCTTTTTTATAGAACTAAATAATGTATGTTTAAAATAAATAAATAAATTAGGGCTGTAAACGATTTAATCACATACAAAAGTTTGAGTTTGCCTGATATATGTGTGTGTACTGTGTAATTATTGTGAATAAATATATATAAACACATTCATGTATATATTTAAGAAATATTTACAAGTATATGTATTTATTATAATTTTTTATATAATTTATATAATGTATATATAAAATATTTTGTACAGAAATAACATTTTTTTAAACTTTTAAATATATACATTAATTTGTGTGTATTTATATATACACATAATAAATACACACAGTCCACACACATATATTAGGCAAACTCAAACTTTTATTTTGTATGCAATTAATTGCGAAATAAATACATAAATAGTTTCAATTATAGTTTGGGTCTTTAGTTTAAATAACTTTACATTAAAAAAAACTGTTTATGATATGGGCTTATTTGCATAACTAGATAAATGTGTGTAGAATTAATTCATTACTTTTATTTATAGTTTGGGTCTGTAGTCAGTGTAAATCATTTAAACTCAATTGAAATCTATGGAAATTCAATAACTAACCCCGGGTTTCACAGACAGGGTTTAAGCATAGACTAAAATGCAAGTCTGTTTTGTCTCAAGATGCACATCAGTAATTTCTAAAAATTACTTTAATGTCCTAATTGAACCTTAGTCTAAGCCCCGTCTGTGAAACCAGGCCTAAATGTAAAAATGATCTGAGTTGCTCTACATTCATTCATTATTTATTTATTTATTTATTTATTTTTAATTGATTCAGCAGCTGTATAATTCTTTATTTAATTAGGGGAAATACTGATTTATAACACATAAACATAAACATGTAAAACATGCTAGATTTTTTTATCCGCAGTTCTAAGCTGTTTCTGTTTGTCACCTACGTCTGTTAACTATTCATTTTTTATTTCTCCTAAAGAATTTTAGATGACAATTTCCATTAAGTTTCCTTAGACAAACTTGTGAGCCAAACATCGTCACGGCATTTGTGACTGAGCCGAGTTTTGAGTCTAATTCACTCGCTATGAAAACGGCCTCATCAATACAGACAGAACTAAAGCAATCAATCCTCTTTAAATCCCCATCAAACTGCCATGTTCTCCTCTACCTCCTCAATCAGGCCTTCATTAATTTTCCACCTCCAGTCTTTCTGCTCGGCCCGCTTCTCCTTCAGCGAACTAATGGAGCAGAAAAGCAAACAGAAAGCACAACAAACGCTGAATAGAAAGAGCCACCGCTGGGCCGCTCTCAACACATTCAATGCGCCGTTCTCTGAGGATCCGCGCCTCGCTTTAACCTTCACCAGCCCTCTCTTGTGCTCGGCCCTCCCCCTCATGTTAACTACAGGGGCCCAGAGGCTATGCTAATTAATGGCCCCGCTCTCGGGCCCCTGGACCAGTCCGAGATCCAGTGTAATGAACGGATTAAGTGGCTGTATTAAGACCTATTTAACCTCCAGCACTTGCCCTGTTTCAATACGTATTAAAGAGCTCTTTAAAGCGAGTGGCGGTCTCAATTAAGACACACAAAGGCTAACATGCAGAAAGCCGTGTCGGGGTGGGGGGGCTTAGCATCTGCCCGAAACGCACAGACAGAGAAAGAGAGAGAGAGAGAGAGAGAGAGATGCGCTGTGGCCTGCGGCGATGACATCAGCAAACAAGGGTCAGAAACAACCTGCATTCGTTTGCATGTGAATGCAAGGCTGCATGAAGATCTTCATGACTAACCTCATGTCTACTAGTCTAAGTCAAGTAATTTAAAACACTGTACAGCTGCAATAACATTAGTTAAATGAGAATGTAGGAAAACACCTTATAGTAAGGTCTCATGTGTTTACATGCATGAAACTAACAAACTAACAATGAGCAATATTATTAACATTTTTTAATGTTAGTTAATAATGATACAACTTTTGATATTAAAAATGATTTATTACATGTCATGTTTACTGCTAAACAAGTAGGATATAATATAATACTAGTTCTAAAACTAGTACTAATGGCCAAAACAATTTTTAATGACACATCAAAGGGATCTTTATAGACAATTTGATCTTTACTAGATGCTTATTGTCATTAAACAAACACAACTAAATTAGTTAAAACTATGGATTACTTTTAATACCAGTTCCAATACTGGTTAACTCTAATACTAGTATGACAAAGACAATCTGGGATATTTTTACATAATAAGTCAAGACAGATGCATATTGTCATTGTACGAATAGTTAAAACAACAAGATTAATGCTAATACTAGTTCCAATACTGGTAATCTCTAATACTAGTACTACAACTTAGATTTGTCTTAGATGCATATTAAACTAGTCAAGACAGATGCATATTATCATTGCACAAACACAACAAAATTAGTTAAAAGAAAAAGATTAGCTCTAATGTGATTTCCAATACTAGTCAGTTGTAGCACTAGCACTAAAACTAATGACAAAAGACAACCTGGGATCTTTACACATAATTGGATTTTTACTAGTCAAGTCAAGACAGATGCCTGACAAGCTCTAACACTAGTTAGTTCTACTACTAGTACAAAACAGCCTAAGATCTTTTTACGCAATGTGATCAGCCAACAAGGGTCAGAAACAACCTGCATTCGTTTGCATGTGAATACATGGCTGCATGAAGATTTTCATGACTAATCTCATCTCTACTAGTCGAGTCAAGCCACTCAGTCACTTTATTGCCATTGTACAGCTGCAATAACATTAGTTAAATGAGAATTTAGGAAAACACTTTATAATAAGGTCTCATTTGTTTACATACATGCAACTAACAAACTAACAATGAGCAATATTGCAGCATTTATTACCATTTCTTAATGTTAGTTAATAATGGCAATGATACAACTTTTGATCTTAAAAATTATTTACTACATGTAATGTTTACTGCTAAACAAATAGGATCTAATACAATACTAGTTCTAAAACTAGTACTAATGGCCAAAACAATCTTTGATTACACATCGAAGGGATCTTTATAGACAATTTGATCTTTACTAGATGCTTATTGTCAATAAACAAACACAACTAAATTAGTTAAAACTATGGATTATTTCTAAAACCAGTTCCAATAATTTAGGGTAACTCCAATACTAGTACTAGTACTAATACTTGAACTAATGAAAAAGGCAATCTCAGACTTGATCTTCACTAGTAAAGACAAATGGCTTATTGTCACAAATAAGATTGATTAGATAATACTAGTTAGTTCTAGTTAATAGTTAATCTAGTTAGTTAATAGTTAAACTAGCTAATCTAGTACTAATGCCAAAGACATCTTTAATTTTTATACACAATTTGATCATCACTAGTAAAGTCAGAACAGATGCTCATTGTCACTGTACAAATATAAGACTAGATAAAACAACAAGACACAAGCTCCAATACTAGTTATCTCTAATACTAGTGCCAGTGTCAGTCTAGGATCTTTATACATAACTTGATCTTTACTTGTCAAACCAAGTCAGATGTTTATTGACACACTAGTCACAGTACCAATGTACTAATCTGGGATCTTTATCATTTTAGTTATACTAGTCAAGTTAATACAGATGCATAAGATTATTTCCAATATGAACACCAATACTAGTTAGTTGTAATACTAATAATACCTGTGACAAAGGAAATCTGGGATCCTAATACATAATTTGATCCTTACTAGTCCAGTAAAGACATAAACTTATTGTCACTGCACAAACACAACAAAATTAAGTATAACAACAAGATCCAAGCTCCAATACTAGTTATCTCTAATACTAGTAATCACAAACACAATCTGGGATCTTTAAACATAATTTGATCTTTACTAGTCAAGTGAAGATATTTGCTTATTGTCTTTAAAAAGCCAAAGATATTGGCTCCAATACTAGTCAGCTCTAATACTAGTAAAAAGACAGTCTGGGATTTTTATCTGTAATTTGATTTTTACTAGTCAAGTTAAAACAGATGCATATTGTCATTGCACAAATATACAGTAATTGAAACAAAGCTGAAACAACAAGATTAGCTCCAATACTAGTTTGTTCTAATACTAGTACTAGTGACAAAGATGATCTAGGTTTTTAATACATTATTTGATTTTTACTAGTCATGCCAAGTCAGATGCCTATTGACATACTAGTTAGCTACACTACTAATGTACTCATCGTTACTGAGTACCAGTCTGGGATCTTTATAATTTTAGCTTTACTAGTCAAGTTAGGACAGATGCATAAGACTAGTTCCAATATGAACACTAGTACTAGTTAGCTCTAATACTAGTAACCAGTGACAAAAGGAAATCTGGGATCTTAATACATAATTTGATCCTTACTAGTCCAGTCAAGACATAAACGTATTGTCATTGTACAAACACAACAAAAGTTGTTATAACAACAAGATACAAGCTCCAATACTAGTTATCTCTAATACTAGTAATGACAAAGATAATCTGGGATCTTTAAACATTTTTTTTAATTATTACAAGAAGACTAGTTAAAACAACAAGACAAAAGCTCCAATACTAGTTACCTCTAATACTAGTGCCAGTCAGTCTGGGATCTTTATACATAATTTGATCTTTACTAGTCAAGACATTTGCTTATTGTCTTAATAAAAACCAAAGATATTAGATCTAAAACTAGTCAGCTCTAATACTAGTACCTATGACAAAGACGATCTGGGATCTTTATCCATAACCTGATGTTTACTAGTCAAGTTAAGACAGATGCATACTGTCATTGCACAAATTATAAAGCAATTGAAAAAAAGTTGAAACAACAAGATTAGCTCTAATATTAGCTCTAATACTAGTTAGTTTTAATACTAGTACCAGTGACAAAGGCAATCTGGGATCTTAATACATCATTTGATCCTTACTAGTCCAGTCAAGACATAAACTTATTGTCATTGTACAAACACAACAAAATTAGTTATATCAAGATACAAGCTCCAATAATAGTTATCTCTAATACTAGTAATGACAAACACAATCTGGGATCTTTAACCATAATAAAACACAAATCTTTACTAGTCAAGACATTTGCTTATTGTCTTTAGTAAAGACCAAAGATATTGGCTCCAATACTAGTCAGCTCTAATAGCAGTGACAAAGACAATCTGGGATCTTTATCCAAAACTTGATGTTTACTAGTCAAGTTAAGTCAGATGCATATTGCCATTGCACAAATATACAGTAATTGAAACGAAGCTGAAACAACAAGATTAGCTCTAATATTAGCTGTAATACGAGTTAGTTCTAATACTAGTACCAGTGACAAAGACGATCTGTGATCTTAATACATAATTTCATCCTTACTAGTCCAGTCAGGACATAAACTTAAACAAAACTTGTTATAACAACAAGACACTAGTAATACTAGTAATGACAAAGATGACCTGTGATCTGTAAACATAATTTGATCTTTACTAGTCAAGAAATTTGCTTATTGGCTTTAGTAAAAACCAAAGATATTGGCTCCAATACTAGTCAGCTCTAATACCAGTGACAAAGACAGTCTGGGATCTTTATCTGTAATCTGATGTTCACTAGTCAAGTTAAGACAGATGCATATTGTCATTGCACAAATATACAGTAACTCAAACAAAGTTGAAACAACAAGATTAGCTCTAATATTAGCTCCAATACTAGTTAGTTCTAATGCTAGGACCAGTGACAAAAACGATCTTAATGCACTATTTGATCTGTACTAGTCAAGTCAAGACTAGAGGCTTATCCTTGTACAAATAATATAAGTAATACTAGTTGAAATACCTACTCTTATCTACAGAATTAAAAATGGGTGTTTGTCACTGTTTGTGGTTCTAAATTTCTTTATCTGTGTTGTGACTGAAGTTGAATTGTCTTGCGGTAAAGCTTTAAAATGACAGTGTTTCACAGACGTCCATATGCATGTTTTACACACACACACACACATAGTGAAATCTATTTTCTAAGTTGATCTCTCGAGATGCTGCAAAGCGCAAAGAAGGTGTCATGCCAGATCCCCTACCGAACAATACTTCCATTGTTCACTTCGGTAAAGCAAGCTGTCACTGAGGCACGCTTCCCTCTTGTCTCTTTCTGTCGCCCACCATTCGTTTGTTGGTGAGGCGATGTGGGCCCAATGTGGCCCCAGTGGGGGGCCAGAAACGTCGCGCGTGGCAGCGCCCTAAATTTAGACATCTCTGCAAAGTCAGTGACGGGCTTTTTTTGAGCAGGTCGACGCGCACCGCGGTAACGGCCCTCACCAATTCACACGCAATTAACGATGACCACTGACCGGTAACGTCGGCGTTCGAGGACGTTCCTCTGCGCCGCTAAATGAGATTATATTAAGTGCTTATTATAATTCTCCCTCTTTTCTCTGTTCGTTTAACAATAGGCCTGTTTCACACGTAGAGGAGAGGGCTGGAAAGTGTTAATGAGCCCGCGGATCTCAGGACTAGATACTCGCGCACGCACACACAAATGCTAATCCCTATCATTACGCGAAAAACCTTTTCGTCTTTACCGAGAGACCTCAGAGAGAGTGGCACTGGCCACAAACACACTTAACCCGTATTTTCAGTGTTCGGAAAAACAAGCAGCAAGTGTGAAGTAAACAGAGAAGTCACGTTAAAAACAAGCGCATCAGTCGCCGAAAAGTCGCTACAGTCGCGGCCGGGAAGCGCTGCCATAGGTAAACACGCAAATAGGACGCTGAATCTGTCACACTTCAGCCTCTGTGCACGAATTTTAGTCGTGCGGCGAACAAAAGCAAGCACCTAGCCCGTTTACTGCTAATGGACTTCTGTGATGCCAAGATGAATTCTGACACCTCGAGTCGCAAAAATACCTCCCCCATTGTAAGGTATTACCATACAGAAGTAGATTAATATCATTGGCAATATTCTGGGGTTTTACATTTATATTAATTAATATAACAATATAATATATAATATATTAATAATATCAATTAATAAAAAAATATATTAATAATTTTATAATTTGCAAATATGTCGTTTTATTTAATGTATAATTTTCAAATAAAATAAAATTATATACATTTATATGTATATAATTATTATTCTGTACAAGTATATGGTATATTACTATAATAAATAATGATTTATATAATTAATTAAACTAGTGATCACTTCATATTATCATTTATATAATCATCATATGATTTATTTTTATGCAAGTAAAACATTTTTATTAACTTCCAGCACATATAGCAGAGATAACACTGAAAACGGTCGGTGATGATTTGCTACAGTTGCGCTTCCCAATGAACAGGAAGTGTCACATTGTAATCGGAAAACACTCAAATAAAACACTGGATCTCTCTCACTTCTAGTCGTGCAATGAATGAAAGCGAGCCAGTAGCCCGTTTACGCTAATGGATTTCTGTGATGCTGAGATGAATTCTGACACCTCAAGACGCAAAAATACCTCCCCCATCATAAAGCATTACCGTACGGCGCACGAAACCCTAAAAACAGCTTTAAAGTCTCTGCAGCGGTTGAGTTAATTAAGCTAACACTGAGCCGGACTCATGATTCCTGTCAGAAATCACCGAATGCAAACCTCCCCACTGGCCGAGTCTTAAACCGAACACCATGAGACCCATCAGACTCCATTAGGCTCTAGCACGCTAGCATTTTAGCGCTAGCCCTCGGGCCCGCGGGAGGGAGGGGCTTGTGCGGATGATTGACAGCTGACAGTAGGGAAAGTGAGTTGCAGTAAGAGGCTCACGCTTGAGAAGAGGTTAACCGCAGATGGGAGGTGACATGGAGACACACGCCGCAAGATTTGCGTTCCTCTCTTCATTACACACTCCAGTGATACTGTCACTCATGCTTGCAATCACAAGAAGCAAGGACTGCTGGGAAGAGGCCGTGTTCGGTACGGGACGCCGAACCGCGTGCTGGTATGGGGCGCTGCGTTTGCCGTCAGTGCGTCGAGTCAAGAGTATTGCAGATTTCCAGAGAAATCAAACAACAGAACAATGACAATGTACTACAAAGTTCCTGAGAAGAACAAACATCACAAATATTCTAATTTTTATGATTTATGTCATAGTGTTTAATAAAGGTAGGAAAGATGGATGGACAGACGGACAGACGGACAGACGGATGGACGGACGCTGGAACAACAGATGGATAGATGGATGATGGATGGATGAATGATGGGTTGATGGATGGATGATGGATGGATGGATATTTGAACAACGAATGGATGGATAAATGATGGGTTGATGGATGGATGCATGGATGAAAGATGGGATGATGATGGATAAATGGATGGATGGATATTCGAACGAAAGATGGATGGATGAATGAATGACTTGATCATGGATGGATGGATGAAAGATGGGATGATGCATGGATGGATGGATGGATGAATGAATGATGGGATGAAAGATGGATAAATGGATGGATGGATGGATGAAAGATGGGATGATGATGGATAAATGGATGGACGGATATTCGAACGAAAGATGGATGGATGAATGAATGACTTGATCATGGATGATGGATGAAAGATGGAATCATGGATGGATGGATGGATGAATGAATGATGGGATGAAAGATGGATAAATGGATGGATGGATGGATGATGGATGGATGG
>JAHKKF010501703.1:0-19026 GCA_019740295.1 Labeo calbasu
AATTCACCTACCTACATTCAAAATACTGTCCACAACAATCTAAATGTCTGAGAGTCAAAGCTGCAAAATGGAAGAATCTTCTGATGACCAAAATCCTTTTAACTGTCCAATCTGTCTTCATCTTTTGAAGAGCCCAGTAACTACAGCTTGTGGTCACAGTTTCTGTACGAACTGTCTTAATGAGTGCTGGGATCGGGACAATTGGAAGGGCGTTTACAGCTGTCCCCAGTGCAGGCAGACTTTCAGCCCAAGACCAGCTCTGAGCAGAAGCACTGTGTTGTCTGAAGTTGTAGAGAGAATGAAGAGAAAAGCACCAGAAGCAGAAACAGCCTCTTTTGTACCGACATTTGCTGTTTCTGGGGATGTGGTGTGTGATATATGCACAGAGACCAAAATAAAAGCCATTAAGTCCTGTCTAACATGTTTGGCCTCTTACTGTGAATCGCACATCAAAACTCATTATGGATCTCCTGCATTGAAGTGGCACAAACTGGTTGATACCTCACCACATTTAATGGACCAGATCTGCTCTCAACATCATAAACCTCTGGAGCTGTACTGTTCCCAGGATCAGAAGTTGATATGTGTGCAATGTGCTTTGATCACCCACCAGAACCACCGTATGACTTCACCTGCATTAAAAAGAGAAGAAATACAGGCAAGGGAACTGTTTTGTCTATGTAATATTTTGTATATGAAAAAAAAATTGGCAGTCAAATATATATTTGAATTTTTTACACTTCTGTTCTTGTTGGTGACATGCAGAGATCACTTACTGTGAGTACTGAGAAGCTAACTCATTCAGGGCTTCAACTTTAGCTTGTGTTTGCTATTATTTTTCAAGTGATCTGATCATTAAACAGTGCTGAATGTATGTGTGATGGGTGTCCAAAACATTCTGTCCAATCAAAATACATTAAGAGTTGGTCAAAAACCAGACGTTTGAATGTTTATATAAAATCTGCTTTTTAGAATGTTATGATCAAGAACTGCCCACAGCCATGTACTGTAAAGTAACTAAATAGTTAAATAGGTTTCAGATTTCTATTTAGACATGATGAAAAAAAAAAAAAAAACATGTTCATCCCAACTCCAGGATGTTGTGCAGTTCCATCCATTCAAATTAGAGCTTGCCAGACTGTTTATTGTTTGGTAACAGTTTCCATAATAATCAAATAATTCTTACAGAAACATCATACTAAACTATCATACATATTCTCACAGAGTCAGATGACGTCAGATCAAAATGACCTAGTAAAAGAAATGCAGAAGCGAGCACTGAAGGTGCAGGAGTTAAAAAAAGCTGAGGACTATTTTAAGGTAAGTCCCTTTATGTTACTGTCTGCTGATAGATACAGTAAAGGAGTGGATTGCTACTTAACAGTTATTTCTTCCTATCATCTTACAACACTCTTCGCAGGCAGCAGTAAAGAACAGTGAGAAGATCTTTACTGAGCTGATCATCTCCATGCAGAAAAGACAAGCTGAGATAACAGAGGTGACCAGAGCTCAGGAGAAAGCAGAAGTAAGCAAAGTTGAAGAGCTCATACTTACACTAAAGCAGGAGATCAGTGACCTAATGAAGAGACATGATGAACTGGGGCTGCTTTCACAGATAAAGGATGACATCTATGTCATTCAGGTAACAGAATTGACCGTTCTGCCATTCTGCCACTTCCTACTTCACCGTATGTGCATGCATGATCCAAGTGCTCAGATACATCCATACAGAATTTAAAAAATGTACTCATATGTTTATAAAAAAAAAGTGATCTAATGCAACATCTAGAGATAATGCATAATAAGTTTGGTAACACTGTACAATAAGGTTCATTAGTTAACATAAACTAAGAATAAACAATACATCTACAGTATTTATTAACCTTAGTTAATGGTAATTTCAATATTTAGTAATGCATTATTAAAAGCAAAAGCTGTGCTTGTTAACATTAGTTAATGCTCTGTGAGTTAACATCAACTAACAATGAAGGATTGTATTTTCTTTAACTAACATTAACAAAGATTATCAAATACCGTAATAAAGGTATTTTTCATTGTTTGTTCATGCTGATTAATACATTAACTAACATTAACTAATTGAAACTTATTGTAAAGTGTTACCATACGTTTCATAATGTTTTATATGCATTTTATTTCATTTTTTTCTATGCAACAAAATATCTAGAGTAAAATGTTTTCTATTTGCAGAATTTCTCCACTCTTTCCCAAAACAAACTTTCAGACTTGTGCAAAATAACTGTCAACAAAGATGAGACTCTTAAGAATATTGAAACAGTCGTCTGTCAGCTGAAAAGCCAACTGGATGATCTCTGTGAACAAGGCTTTGTGAGGATATCAGAGAAAGGTGAGATGCCAGAGTTTATACAGTTAATTGTGTTGGTTGAGATTATGAATTTATACAATATTTTCACATATACTATAGAGCACTGTACCTAAGTTGCATGATTTCTGGTCTCATCTTTATAGCTCAAACTGTGTGGTGTGAGTTTAGAGGAAAATATGAGCAAATATTATAATAATACTTTACAAAGCACTAATAAATATTAATAAAAGTAATAAAAGTAGCAGCAATTGTAGTAGTAACATTATTGTGAAGTTGCTGCACTAGTAGTATAAGTACTTTAACTCTAATCTACTATAAAATAGGTATATTTAATGTGAAAATAATAATAAATTGTTATTATTTAGACTGAGAACTTTTTGCTTGTTTGATTTGTCAAACCACTATCTCTAATTCGTCTTTAATTTTACAAAGTAAATCAACTTTACAAAATCTGTTTTTTTTTTTATTGTTAATAATGTCGAAAAAAAGCAGAAATTGATAGCCATACTTTAATTTTATCAGTGTTTAGAATCTCTGCCAGTAAATAAACCACAGTGTATTCTGTCATAATCATGGTAAACAATACTAATGTTCTTTGTTTTTATAGTTCCCACTTTCCATATAATGGCGAACAATAAGAAGATCACAAAGTGTAAGTCAGCATGTATTTTTCTTTCACATTTTTCCAAAAACACTTACATTTCACAATACACTTACATACTTCATGTACTGTTTTTTATTTGTTTAGATTTGCCATCTCGACCCATGTCCAGAGAAGAGTTCCTTATATGTGAGTTGTGCTCTGTGTCTTTGCATTGTTTGTCACATATATTTTGACATGTTGCAAAATAAAAAAAGCATACAGAATGGGGTTAGAGAATACACACCATAGAGAAGATTTTATTAAGCAATAATACACACAAGGGCAGAATAAAAGGTTTAAAACAAGGTGCCCAATCCTGCTCTTGGAGATCTACCGTCCTGCAAAGTTCAGCACCAACCCTGACCAAACACGTCTAAACCAGCTAAATAAGATCTTCAGTAACACTTGTGGCCCTATCAAACACCTGGAGCTCAAATAGCAAATGCACTTGTACCCATATGTTCACCCATGGGCGTACTGGTTTGAAAATGAGGTGTGTTCAGGCGCATTGTTGGCGTGTTGCTATTTTGAGGCAACTGAAAATGACTGTGACATTCATCAACTAAAACCTAGTCTAAAGTCAATGCCGCAGTATTTTCTTTTTATTTATTTAAAAGGCGTGTAAATAATATGCGCCAATAGGTGGGTACACAATGCATACATTTTGCTTATTACACACGCACACGCTTCTTGAATCCTTTTCCTCTCTGGAGAATCGTTCAGACTTCGCTCTTGCAAATTCCACCATGTAAATAGCGAATCTGGCATGGTGCAAGTGCAACTGGCTCTTAACCTCCTGAGACCCTGCATCCTCATATGAGGACATTATATTTTAGTGAATTTCTCTGAGACTGTACATGCCACAGTTTAAAGTCCTGGATGTCCTGTACAGAGCACATTCAGGTCTTTTCAGAGATATTAAATGTTTGGACATTTCACCATGACCAGTCCCTCTTCCTTGGTCTTCAAATGAAATGTCTAATATTAATGTAGTGACACTCGTATGAAAATATTATAATATTTTGTAATTATCATTTAAATTTGACTCATTTTTAAACTGTTTGTCATATATCAACATCTCAGTAAAATGTTATGGGGTTTCTAATCAAAATATGACTTTCTGTTACGAAACAGGACACATTTTGCAAAAAGAAAAATGGTAAATAAAATCATTCTGTTATAATATAGTTGAGACTCATCTTTATACAAAAAAAATCCTACTAAACTAAACTAAAAATATATTGGTGATTTAAAAAAAAAAAATCTGTTGTTTTGCCTCTGCATTATCATTCATGTCTTTTTATTTTTTGTAAAAAAGCATAACTTATGAATTGGTTGAATTGAATGCAATATCATTTCAATTTTTTTTACATTTAAATAATGCTCTAGTCTAAACAATGTAATGACATGAAAAAATACAGTTTTTTACTAAAATGTTTTTCCGGGTCTCAGAAGGTTAAAGAGAATAGGAAAAAAGACTGTGATTGGTTCGCAGAGCTATCCAAGATGAGCATTTGAGGTTAAAAAGTATAGAATTTTTTTTTTAGAAAATGACATCATTAGATAAGACCCTTTTTTCTCGGCTGGGATCGTTTAGAGCCCTTTGAAGCTATACTGAAACCGCATTTTGGACATTTAAACTCAGGGGCACCATTGAAGTCCACTATATGAAGATAATTCCTAAAATGTTTTCCTCAAAAAACATAATTTCTCTATGACTGAAGAAAGAAAGGCATAAACATCTTGGATGACAATGGTCTAAGTACATTATCTGTAAATTTTTGTTCTGGAAGTGAACTACTTCATTAGAGAACAGGTACAACCCTTTTGGACCATGCAGGCACTATACCGGTATTAATGTGACTACCGGTATTATGTTGTGCCATGATATGGATTTTGCTATACCGTGAATACAGTTACATATTCATGGATTTCATTGGATGGACAGACAAACATTTTTCCCCTGCGGTCGTTACTGCATCATCGAGGAGAGAGATGCACCGCTTGAGTGGTCATAAATCAGAACCGGGTGGTTTTTGCTCCAAACACACTTTTATCTCTATTGTCTGGAGAGTGGAAAATATTGTGAAATGAATTTTAGCTCATATCGTCCACCCTTAGCATCTGCCGTGCCAACCGTTTTTTCCAAAAGTTAGCAAAAGTGGATATCGGACATGCCCTAAGTGCTTTAGACCATGCACATAGATTGTTAAAATAGGGCCCTTGATATTTACTGACAGCTGTGTTGGAGCAAGATTGGAACTGAAGTCTCCAGCTAGATTTACAGAAACAGGGTTGGGCATCCCTGGTGTAAGACATCCAAGTTGGGGTTGTGAAATATAATCAATGCCTATATTCATGATTAATTTATTTTTCTGTTTAACAGATTCCACTAACCTGCATCTGAACCCATCTTCAGCCTGCAATCAGCTCTATGTAAACCGCATGTCTGTGTCAAGGCGTGATGTTCAACAAAGCTCTGAAACCGTCTTAGTTAAATGCCAATACAACTATGTGAATCAGAAACGTGTGAACAGTACTTACCAGGTGTTGTGTAATGAGAGTCTATCTGGACGTTGTTATTTTGAAGTTCAGTGGGTAGGGACAGGTTGCTCTATTGCATTCTCATATGATACTTTTAGTAAAGGAGGAGACAATTTTATCTTTGGCTCTAACAACAGATCCTGGAAATGTGATTTTTCAGATTCTAACATTTGTGTAAGGCACAGTAATCAAAACACTAATATTCCTGTGGTCTCTAAAATTGGAGTGTTTTTCGATCAAGAAGCAGGAACTGTGTCCTTCTACAATGTCTCTGATAAAATGACCCTCCTGCACAAAATCCAGATCAAATTCACTGCGCCCCTCTACCCTGGGTTTTCATTTAAGGATTGGAAAAATAACTCATCAGTGACAATTTGTGATCTTACAAATAAAAAATAATGTAAATCCAGGGTTTTAACCCACTGACCCACTTAACCACTGATCTCAGCCTCCCTAAAACTGTAATTTTTTAGATTTTTTCTTTCTTTCTTTCTTCTTCTTCTTCTTCTTTTTTTTTTTTTGCCTCGATGAGTATCCACATTTTAAGTGTCAAATTAAGTGTCACATTCTTTATGTGCTCTCATACAGCATTTTTAAAGCATAATCCTTAATTTAAATTCATTTTAAATTATAATTCCCAAAGAGTTTTTGATTAAGTTTTTAATAAGAAAGGTCATGAATTAGCTTTTTCCCTCTGTCAGTAGGTGTGAATATATAGAAACGGACATGTCATGGGGCCATTTTAAGCATGTTCTTTCATTTCAGTGAGATCCAGAAAGCTAATAGTTTAACTTTCTATAGGCATTACTCTAGATTTCAAAGTTTACTGGGGGGTTTAAGTTAAATGTGTGTAGTGGATTCAGGTAAAACGTCTATGGTAAACTGAATATATTATGCACAGTAAATTGCCTTTTTTTGTAGAAACTAAAAAATTGTTAGTATAGCACAATAAACTTAATAAATAACTTTTCTCAGAACTGTCTGGCTTGAGAGTATTTTTGAATGTATATGCATTTTGCTGATGATTTTATCTTGTGACATACAAAACAAGAATAGTACCATAACAAGCATTTAATAATAAGGGGACAAAGTGGTATATGAAAGCTGTGGCAGGTGCCCATCTGACCTTTTACCTCTTCTTGCATTATGCCTGTGGGTTTACTGAGGTATCCAGGAGTGAGAGCTGCAATAGGAAAAGCTTGATAGAAACCTTCTTTTCTACTATACACTTAACACTTTCACCTACCCCTAATAAGCATAGCAGAGGTCAGCACCTCTAAACTAACTAGGTGGCATTAAGGTGTATTGTAAATTTGCTATGCAAAAAAAATCTAAAGAGTACAGTTAGAGTAAAGGGAATCGGAGGAATATTTAAAACTTCTTTGGTGTTTTAGCATGTTAATCAGTCTGAAAATCCTGCTTTGATCTTAGTGTGTGTTAGAAAAAATTACTGGAAATAGTGAGGAAGTACTTAACAGAAAATGAAGAAATCCATACCAGCCTACATTTTCGTTCATGCAAACTTAAGAATTATCATACAAAAATATTAATGAGTATCCTGTCCATGCTTTGCCAATAACCCAGCAGATAAACATACATTTCTGTCCAAAAACATTTCTGTCCAAAACCTTCCCCTACCCCTAAATCTAACCCTAATTGTAATTTATCGAAGAAATCAGAGGCAAATTTTATTTAATTAACAAGTGAGTAAAAGCACTTAACCGCAGTTGTAAAATAGACATTTCCTGTTAACTTACCCCTCCATTCTGACTGGATGATTGGAATGCTGTTCCAGGATCAACAAAGATGTATATAACAAGAAATGAATCATAAGGAGACAGTAGTGCACTATGCTCTTATACATACTATGTACTTATGCACTATGCACTCAACCATATAGTATTTTAATTATTTAAGGTTGTTTTGTCATTCAACATCAGTCTGATAACCCCCTCTTCTACATAATTAAAGGATCATGAACCCCTAAAACACATTTTTCACTTGTGCTCCCGAGTTTGAACTTCCAAAATGTAGCTTAAATGCAGCTTCAAAAGGCTCTAAATGATTCCAGATGAGGAAGAAGGGTCTTATCTAGTGAAACGTCATTTTTTTCAAAACATAAAAATTTGCATACTTTTTAAGCATAAAAGCTTGTGTAGCACAGGCTCTGGAATGTGCATTCCTGAATGATTTGTTCATTTTGAACGGATCTTTAATGTGACTAACGAGTCATCTTGGGGAGTGATTCGTTCAGTCGTGCATGCGCAACATCCTATTAGGTTCTGTACTGGAATTAGTTCACCTGTTTCGAGTCTTTGGGTTTTTCGAGTTGTTTGTTCATCTTATGGGGCTGTCACGTGATGAACGAATGACCCAAACCCGAAAACTTGTCAGATAAGACAATTGAGCTAATCATAGACTAAAGACCCAGGTAAACAATGAATTAATCTTTTCTGTTTCTTACAGCATTACAGTTTTGTCTTGTTTGTAGTGTGATCAACGTTTGTTTAAGCAGTAGATGTGTTAGGGAAGTAACACGTAACATTTTAATTATATCTTGCTAAAATGAACGAAATGATTCGAAAAAAAAATTAATATCTTAAACATACACTACCATTCAAAAGTTTTAGGTCAGATTTGTCATGTATTTGAAATAAGTCTTTTATGGCAACAACTGCTGCATTTATTTAATTAAAATACAGTAAAACAGTAATATTGTGAAATTACCATTCTTAAATAACTGTTTTCTATTTCATTATGTTTTAAAAAGTGATCAAACCTGATTTTTCAGCATCATTATGCTGTCTACACTGGATGCGGCACGACACGACAGATTCCCAAAAGTAAACTGCTTCCGCATTCTATTTATGACGTGCTCAAACACAGTTCAAATGGTTTGCAGCGGTCGCGCCACTCGCGTCCAGTGTAGACAGACTTTAGCTGTTGCGGCGCAGCGCAACGACTGTGGTGTCCAGTGTACACACGGTGTTATCTTTAGTGTCACATGATCCTTCAGAAATCATGCTGAAATTCAGCTTTGAGAAAACAGGAATAAGTTACATTTTACAATATATTTGCATAGAAAACAGTTATTTTAAATTCTAATAATAAACATTACTGTTTTTATTTATGATCAAATAAATGCAATTTTCTTGGTATACATAAAAGACTTATTTCAAAAACATAAACAAAACTGACTACAAACGTTAATAACACAAAGGATTCAAACATCAGTATTAGTAACATTTATTCTAATAAAGTGCAAGAAGCTCTTAGATTGTCTGTCTATGCTAAATACAAAGCAAAGTGCCATATCATAACTGACAGAACTTTAATATTTCAGAGACTGAAAATCTTCAATAAAACACAAGGTAATGATAACTTATTTTAAGAATAATAAGACTAACAAGAATAAATAAAAATGTATCTGTGACTTCATATTGCTTCTTATTTTTCAGTGGATTGAAAGTTCTCATTAAACACATTGCTTTCTTCCCATCTGTGCATTTTCAGATGTTGAGCATATTTATATCATATTAATTTAATCAAGTTTAATTTAACTTTGTTTTACGTTAAAACATCATAATTGATTGTCTTCTTTCTCTTTTTAAAGTTTAGCTCCAACACCAATTAAGCAGACCTGAGCAGCTGATCAAGGATCACCAGAAACTCTTGGCAGAACTTTGGCCCTCCATGCCCAGGACTGGAAACCAGAGTTGTAAGTCTTCAATCTGGCCAGTAGTAACTGTAGCATAATTCAATTTCCATCAACTAATCTGTTTGTCTAGCGAACGTTCAGTATAATTTTCATAAGCTCCCTGATTTCACTGGTTGCATGTCAAAACCTGGAGATCTGAGTATTGAAGAATGGGTGGCATTGATGAAGTCTGCGTTTCAGGTCATGAGGGTGCCCACTGAGGACCGGGTTGAGCTGGTGAAACAGCACCTAAAAGATGAGGCCAAAGCAACAGTAAAGCTCATGATGGAAGGAAAAGAGGAGTCTGTTGACAACATCTTCACTGTTCTCCTTGACAACTTTGGAGATGAAGTGCCCATTGGTATGAGGTTGAAAGATTTCTACGACCGTGTTCAGAATGCAGGAGAAACGATATGCTCCTATGCCTATGATCGTTGAGAAAGACTTAATTGTGTTCAACGGCGAGAGCCAGATAGAGTGGCCGATGCTGAAAAGGTTTTGAAAGAGCAGTTGGTGCTAGGCCTTAAGGATGACCTCTTGCGTCGAGTAATGAAGCGCAGAATTAAGGCTGAGCCAGATTTGAGTTTTGTGCAATTAATGCAAGCAGCAATTACCTGGTCAGAGGAGGAAGAAGAGCAGCCTCCTAGTAATGTAAGGCCCAGTACTCGTGCCAGAGGAGTAGTGAATGCTGCACAGGATGCTCTGTTGCTGGAGAAATTGCATGAGGCGATCCAGAAAATAGCTGCTCGTCAAGAGGAATTATATATCACGCCGTTCATGCTAAAGAGAGGAATAGGCCACAACAAAGCTGTCCAAAGAAACAACCGTTAAAAGACAGTGAAGGCCGTTATATTTGTTATTCGTGTGGCGAACCTGGACACACCAGTCGCTATTGTCCACAAGGTGGCAAGGCAAAAAAGGGATCAACTCCACGACAGTGTACAGGAGAGTCAACGCTGGGTAGCGCAGCTGGCAGAATACAACTTTGAAGTATGCTATAAACCTGGCCGACACAACATGAATGCAGACGCGCTGTCAAGGATTCCCTCCAACGAGGAACCGGAGAAGGACAATGATGGGAAGGATTTAATCTGGCTAGGAGCTGACGAGGTGAGGGCATGTTTGTGGCCAGGCAAGAGGATTGATCAAGAGGAACCTAAAGTTAAAGCTGCGGTGCAAGCATCAATAAGAGAATCAGAATTAGAACAGCTTTATTGCCAAGTATGCTTACGCATATAAGGAAGTTGTTTTGGTGTCACAGGCTTCCAGTGCACAGAGACGACAACAACAACACAGAGAAAATAAAATAAATTGAGAATAAAAATATACACATATGTAAATATACATAGACAAAAATTGCAATATAAGATTTAAGAAAATAAATAAGTTGTATATACAGATGTGCTACAGATGATAGGAAAAGAATAGAACAGAATAGAGTAGAATAGAGTAGAATAGAATAGAATAGAATAGAATAGAATAGAATAGAATGAGATGCCGGGATGTACTGAGATGTAGGTGGTAACAAATAAATATAAGGTTATTGCACATATTTTTATTGCACAATGGGGTCGGGGGTGGGGGGGGCTGTCTTGGTATTTGTGGCTCTGAAGAGGAGAAATAAATGGGTATAGCTGGAGTGAGATAGGAAAAGAGCAGAAAAACGATCATGTCATTGGACCCATTTATAAAGCATCTGAGAACAAGAGACCAAGTAGAACGTATCATAGTTGTATGGAGCCAAAACAGAAGAAACTTGCCAAAAAAATGTGACCGTCTTAAGCTGCGTCAAGGAGTGCTATTCAGATGCATCCTGGACCCTAGGGATGGAGAAGAGATCTGGCATATGGTTGTTCCAGGACCTCTACAGCGTGAAGTGTACAAGGGACACTTTCATTTTCAGAGGGAGATGTACGCTGACTCGAATGAGACAAAGTTACTACTGGCCTAGCATGGCTACGGATGTTCCATGCTGGATAAGGCAGTACAAGTGATGTACACTAGCAAAAGATGTTTTTCCCAGACTTCAAGTCCCTATGACCTGCAGTAATGTTTCAGCTCCATTAGAGGTCCTGGCCATGGATTATACACAGCTTGAACAGTCTTCTGGAGGGTATGAAAATGTGCTCGTTCTTACCGATATGTTTACCAGATTCACAGTTGCTGTTCCTACCAGGAATCAGACAGCAAACACAACAGCAAAAGCCTTGCTCAAGCACTGGTTCACATATATTACGGATGCCCAGCTCGCCTGCATTCTGACCAGGGCAGGTGTTTTGAGGCTAACGTGATCAAAGAGCTTTGCAGGATCTATGGCATAGGAAAAAAGTTGTAAAGCCCATACCATCCACAGGGAAACTCTCAGTGTGAGAGATTCAACCACAATATGCACGATTTGTTAAGAACCTTGCCAGCAGAGAAGAAAAGAGATTGGAAGGTTCACCTTCCAGAGCTGGTACTGGCTTACAATAGTCATGTTCATTCATCTACTGGTTATTCTCCGTTCTATTTAACGTTCAGAAGGGATGCACACATTCTTGCGGACATTCTTGGGGAGAAGGATCTAGAAAGGGATGAAGTGGATAACCTGGATGACTGGGTGAAAGGTCATCATGCAAGGTTGAAGATGGCTGTGGAGGTTGCAAACGCAGCATCTCAAGACGCTTCCAGAAAGAGAAAGAGGATTTATGACTGCAAGTCCTTTGGAGCTCTTGAAAGGCCTGGAGATTGGGCACTACTGTGCAATCACAAACACCATAGTAGAAACAAAATTCAGGATAAATGGGAAAACACACCATACATAGTGATAAAGCAAAACCACGCAGACATACCTGTATTTACCATCAAACCAGAAAAGGGAGGTTCTACACCGAGATCAGCTTCGGCACTGTTCATTGCCATCACACGTCAACATTGTTGTCACCCGTGTACATGTCGACACAGTATGAGAGACAGAACAGGCACAGACATGTCAGACATTGTCTGCTTTCTTGAAACTTCACAACACCCCACTTACCATGCACACACAAGGGTGGGTCAAGGGGAGTCAAAGGAAGTAGGACAGGGTGACAGCAATGAGAATCAGAATGTAGAAGCAGAATCAGAGTTGAGGGTACAAGATGAGTCAGATGATGCTGATATGAAACTGAAAGAGAAAGTATTCCAGAACTCAGGCATTCTCAAAGGCAAAACAAGGGTATCTTGCCTGTGAAGTACAGAAATGATTATGTTGTGAAATAAGAATTCAGAGGCTTATGTACCTTTGGGTTATGACATTAAGTTATATGTGTATAACGTGATGCTAATATGTTGTTATGTGTTTCAGAGATGAACCTACTGGAGATGTCAATGGAGTGGCAGGGTTCAGCAGGGGGGAATGTAATGAATATATATAAATATGTATACTCATTTAAAGAAGTGATTATTTTTGAGGTACTTTTATTTTTACGAGTTATTCGGTTTTTGTGCGTGCCTGGAGAGCAGCGGAGCCGAAGAAGAGCGCATTGGAAGAGCGCTTTGTATGAGTGTGTCGCACACAGAAGTGAGTGTCGCTCATGGGAAGCTTGTTCGATAAAGTTGCTTCAATGGAAGATTATTGAGGCTTATGTCGGATAAAGGACGACAGCACAAAGTGAAAGTGTGGACAGTGACCCGCGTTAGTAGTGGAAAAATGTTTTTTTCTCTGTTTTGTTTCCGTGGTTCGTTTTAGCTGTTGGAGTGATGCAGTAACATACAGCGAATGCCACGAAAACTGTGGGTACACTTAAAGTGCAGATCCCGCTTAATTATCATCATCTGAAGACACTGGTAATGCATTTATTTTGCTGCATTTTGAATGTCTCATGTTTTGACTGAAAAGTAGCGTTGAGAATTAACGTTTCAGCTGGACTATTCACGTGTTTTTGAGTTTCCCGCACTTGTGAGACTGCGATCGCTGTATGATGCAACTGGTGCAGAGACGTAACGTTTAGAAGATTCAAGTTTGCAGATTGGTTTGTTGCCCTGCCATCCAGTTGACATCTTAATTTTTTTTCATCTCCAGTTTAATTCTACTTTTTTTAAAATATACATTTCATCTCTGGAACATCTTCACGAAGTTAAGTGAATTTTTGGAAGTTAACTACTGCAGCTACATAATCTTCAGTTTATTTCAATGCACCCCACGTCCAGACAACGTACTCTAATTCATTGTTTGGTATTTTTCCTTGTTTTTCCCATTTTTTGGATGACTGAACTGATAAACAGTGAACTGCGGTAATTCAAGTGCACTACAGAACTGTGAGTAAACCTTTAAAAAAGGGACGTATAAGGGCTCATTTTAAAGTGAGATTTCTTTGTGAATGCTTTGTTTCATTTATTTGTTGTTTTCAATTGTGATTGTTTGAAGGTGATCATTTGAAACTGAGAAGTCGGTGAGTTTACACATTGACAAACTGAAAGTGTTTCATTTTGATGTTTGACAGGGGATTTGTCATACTGTAAGTGAAAGTTTCAACTGTTGTATTGGAAGGTGACTGTGAATTCAAAAGACAACACACAAACTGTAAACCCTTTTATTTTCTTTCATTTAATTGATTGCTCAAAAAGTAAAAATAAGTAATCATAGGAAAAGGAAATCTAAACGAATAAACTATATTTCCTTTTGCACTTAATTACAGTGTACCTTTTTGTTGAAACCTGTCAGGGAGTAGGGGAGTCTCACTTGCTTTATTAGATCTGTGAAGGGAGGAGCATATCAGACTGTATTCTTCACATATACTTCAGGAGGCTACCGTGTAAACCTGAAGCCTATTCTTGTCGATCTTTAGTGTCATTACACAATAAGGTAAAAAAACAACGTACATACATAAGCGTGTAAAGGGACTAAAAAGCTTGGAGAACGGGGACTAAGATCCTTTCGCTATCCAAACTGCCAGGGCAGCCGTGAATCATTTCCCCCTACACAACGGGCTAAAAACCCCCGTTACATAGGAGAAGATTCTCTCTACATACTTGTAGGTCGTAAAGTTTATCTGATCTGGCCGAGGTATCCTGGTTGCCATGCCATTGGAGACGTCCAGGCAGCCAGTGTTGTGGATTAGGTGAGGGGGTCTGTGATTATTTGTCAGTTTAATGAATAATTGATTTAGTAAATCAAATGAACAATTGTGTGTCTGATTGGCCCAAATGCTACACATGTCAGGGGGATTAAACAACAAAATTGCAATTCCAACATCTCAAAAAAAAAAAAAAAAAAAAAGTGAAAACATAATATTTGTGTGACACCCATTACAATTCACTGGTCAAGACCTAAAAGTTGTGTAGGCCTTCTGAAAGTTGGTTACTGTTTTGGTGAAAGTTTAAGACAAATGTGACAGTGAAAGGAAAAACCTGTTTATGGTGCAAAGGTCGACACAAACATTCAATTCCTTCACAATGACCTAGCTAAATATTAAAAGCTGTAAAGCTCAGTCAAAACACTCACTAACTACATCCAAGGATAGCACAAGTTCATTTCAGAGTTGATCATTTGCAAGCAAGTCCTGACTGAAAGCATACAATAGCCTATATTTCAGTAATATGGACTGTGTCTTTCCGTTTCTTCTACTTTTGCTTCCAATAGCTGCCCCAAAAGGTAAGATTTCAAATTTTTTTTATAAAATAAAAGAATCTGCTTTTAGATGTATCTTCTCAACCAAATACACAAATACAAACCAAAATAATACAAGTTTTATGTGTAACTTGCATGAGTTGTTGATTGTTACTAAATCAATACTTGATTAAGAGCTAAATTGAACAACAGTGTGCTTCCAGCAGCTAAATTATCATCATAAGCCTAAAAGGTAAAATCAAACCGAAATTTGTTGAAAACAAAAAATGAATAGTGTACATGTTAAGAGTCTCTGTCTTTTAAGTATTGCCTGTTTAATGCTTGTGCTATTTGTTTTTGTTTTTTTCTTTGAAATGTATCAACCAAAAATACATGTCTTGAAACATCAGTAAACTTCTACGTGGTTCTTTTTCATATTGTTGACTAATTGCATATTTAGCTCAAAAATTTCCTGGTTGGATGGAAAAAAGCTGGTTATAAAGGGCATGTTCATAAAATCTTGAGATAATGGAGCATGAGACACAATTCACTGGAGAATGTTTTTATGAGCCCTTATATATTCTTGAGAGATCAGATAAGCATACTCATCTCTAACTTTAATTATGGAATAAAAAATCCAACGTAAAACTCCATTGCAATTTTTAAGTTTTGTTTCTGTTGTTACAATTACAGTTTCCTGTTATTATATCAAAGGCTCCCATTCTTTGTGGTTGCTTGCTACATACATCAAAGGGCAGACGCCATTTCCTGAATTTAGCTATGTAGCGATGCTGGATGATCTCAGAGTTTTGTATTAAAACTCTCCATCCAAGAGAAAACTCTACAGCTGAAGACGATGTGTTTGATTCAAATGTTCTCCTCACAATAAGTGACTACATACAGTCATCTTTTATTAGCAAATGGGCAGTCGCGACACAAAATGTAAACAAAACTGACGGTAAGCATTATACAGGACTGTAGACTTTAATAAAAATATTCTATACTTCACATTATTAATTTTTGTATTTTGTAATGACCAAATATAAAACTAAGATTTGTGAATGTAATGGTGTAAACGCTACCTTAAAACTCTGTCTCTCCATTCAAGGTGTTCTTGCCCTCCAGAGGCTGGTTGTGTGTGAGCTGAGGGATAATGGTGAATCAGGACAAATGATCACAAGAGATGCTGTCAGAGGATCCACCACTGATGAACTGCTATATGTTGACAAGAAATTTACATATCAGGGCACTTTAAATGTCTCAGCCCAAGTGCTGAGTATTCATCTTGAAATCAGCAAGAGGCGTCATGAAGTTTTATACCAACCATTCTGCATCAAAGCACTCAAGGGTTACCTTAAAAAAAGGAGAAATCAAGTTAATAGAAAAGGTACACAGGCTGACTCCTAGGCAAACTACTCAAGAAACAAGTGTTCTTATTTATGTTTACAATTTTTTTTAGACCAGTATATATTGAAATATTAGTAATATCTTTATCTTACCTTTTGTTCCATAGTGAAACCCAAAGTCAGGCTCCTCCAGCAAAAGAGCCAGTCTTCTAGGTTTCGTGTGAGTTGTTTGGCAACAGGATTTTACCCTCGTCACATCAACCTGACCCTGTTCAGAGATGGGCAGCCCGTAGCTGATCATGAGATGACTGGAGGAGATCTGCTGCCCAATGGTGACGGGACTTACCAGATGAGGAAGAGTCTGGAGATCAGTGCTGCAGACAAACACAAATATACCTGCTCTGCCACACACCTCAGTCTGGACAACAAACTGGACGTCATTTTAGGTATTAAGGTGTTCATGAGAAAAATAGTATTATATCCCAGTGTCCCTGTGTTTCTAATCTGTTTGTTACCTGTTTTAACATGTTTGTTCCAGAATTTGATCCGGGTGAACCATTTAAATCAGTGATTTCTTTAGTGCTGATAGTTTTGGCTCTGGTCTTGGTGTTTGGAACTGGAGTCATCATATATAAATGCAGAAGGAGACAAGGAGGTAGTACAAGAACTGAAGTGAAAGATAAATCATCCAGTGATAGTCTAATTTATATTAAAATGTTTAATAGGCATTAATGATTCTATTTTTTTTTAATGTTCTTTCATGCTATAGGTTCCCTAAAGAGTGATTATTCTTCTGCTTCTAGTGAGTAGACTATTTTAAATGTTTTATTTGTACTTGCTATTGTCTTTTGACCAGTAGTTACAAAATTTTTATATAATATTTTTGTTTACAGTAAAACTTATGTAATTCACAATACTAGGTAAACAAAATGATTGAATTTATAGGTATATCAATTCTTTTCCAGCATCTGAAGAAAGAGTGGACACAGTATCATGAAGTCTGTCAGTTCTCTGAAGCTACTTCTTCTGCTTTTAGCAAAATATTATCAGCTGAAAAGCAGTGAACAATTACTAACTATTCCAAATTGTGGAACAAGACTAATGGTTATTTTCAGTGTTGATCATTTGCCAGTGAGTGCTGACTGAAATAGAGTAGGTATGTCAGCAATATGAACAACATTCTTCATCTTTATCTGCTTTCATTCACAATAGCTGATTTAAAAGGTAAGATTTCAAAAATACTTATTTAAAACACACTGTTTATTTCAAAATTAATTTTACTGAGAATATGTATTGGAAATATTGAATGAAATTAAGTTTCAAAAGATCACAGAACGACAGTGTGCATCCAGTAAATTACATGATTGCAGGACTGAAAAGCACATACACAATAAATAAAACCAAAATATGATTAGTATATGTGAGCTTGCATATAGAGTTTTGAGGTTTTAGTTTTAGGTGTTATATCTAAGCATGTGAATTAAGAGTATTTAACCACCTTTTCATAAGTATATATATATATATATATATATATGCACACACACACACACAGTACTTAGACCTAAATTTACTCTTCCACAGTATTTTTTTCTTGATTCATGGGGAATATGTCTACTTTTAAGTCAAGATACATTTACTTGAGAAGAATCATGACATATTATCAGACGTCTTGTTTGAGTTTATGACTAAAATAAGAACAAATATCTGTCAACAGGCTTAAAAAACAAATATCTGCCAATAGGCTTGTTGGAAAACAAGAAAAAAGTACTGTGGAAGACATATTTTTTAGGTTTATTGAGATTTATTTTTTTGCAATTCATATGATATTTAATGGCATGAATTTAAGACTTTCTGCTCTGATGTATGACTTTTTTAAGGCCTTAATTTGTGGACGGACAAATTAAATAAAAAATTTTTAAAGACCCGCAGAAAGAATAAAATTATGCATGCTTCTTTTTCATAAAATTGTTGGCTCAAGAGTTAATCTGTATATTTGGCTGCATAATTTCCTGGTTGCATAGTAACTGTTGTTATCATAAAGTACTTTGTGAGGCAGCAAAACTAAAAAGATGTGTTATCTGTTCTGGTAAACAACACAGTGTGTGTGTGTTTAGTAACTTCATGATGACTGATCGGACACAGTACATGCAAACTTGGGTCTGTTTGTTAACCAAATTAGCCTATACAATTTAGATGTTTGAAAACCACCAAACTGACCCCAAACCAGCACAAATTTTGTCCACCACAATCAAATTGAAAACCGAATCTGGCAACACTGCCCCCGCTCCATTCCTATAGGTGGCGCAGGCTTACCGTAAGTGATTATGCGTTTGCTTATATTACAAAATGATCTGCGATCTGTCAAACACACAATTATTAAGTTTTGGTTATAGTTAAATTTATTAATGCTGTGAGTCAGACTTTGCATCAATATTAAAAAAAAGTCATGTTAAGTAAAAGTTTCCTTTGTAACACATTTATATTTTTTTATTATATTTTATTATATTTTATTTATTATTTTTTTATTAAAAAAAAAAACCCTAATAAAGAAGCGGATGCGGAAGTTAGCTAATGTCATTGTGAAAAGTGTCTATTCTCAAAATTCTCTGTGATTATCAAGACTACATTAGCCTATAGGCTGACGGGACGTACCAAATGAGGAAGAGTCTGGAGATCAGTGCAGTGAAATACAAATCCTGCTCTGTCACACACCTCAGTCTGGACAACAAACTGGAAGTCACTTTTGGTATTGAGGTGTGAAAACATTAAAAATGTGACAGAACTGTGTTTCTAATCATTTTGTGAACCTGAATCCGATGCCAGTGAACCATTTAAATCAGTGATTCTGTCAGTGCTGATTTGGGCATTTGGGACTGAAGGTGT
>JAHKKF010501707.1:0-10751 GCA_019740295.1 Labeo calbasu
ACACAGAGAGCAGTGGTTATGAAACGGAGGCAGTGTAAACCCAGCACACTATAACAAGATCCTTCCTGTGGCGAATGGGTATTGACAGTTTCTGCAGTTTGGACGGTTCTGATCCATTTTGGGTGAGTAAATAAACGGTTCTATCGTCGTGAACTCTATCTTCCCGAATATATTTTGTTTTCAACAGATTGCCAAGGTTCGCCGGGTTGTGTTTTTCAGCGTGGAGCACTTGGCTGTGTTTAAAAACACAGCCAGCAGCCTACCTAGACAGCATTTTAGGGCGCGTTTGGACATTCGTTTTGAGGGTCAGAGCATTTTCAGCCATTAATTCAGTTCGGGGTTGAATGCGCCTGTAACGCCGAATATTGCTGCCTAGGTAGACAACTTAGTAGGTTTTGAGATGCAGCCACCGTTGCTAAGCTAACCGGTTAGCCACACAGCAAACTACCATATATGCATATAACTCTTGTTGTACTTTGGTTATGTAGTGTTGATATTTCTCTATGACAGCCTAATCGCCACATGTAAGAGTAATTTATAACGTGAACACCTGCTCAGTGTTTGTCTTTATCACAGTATGAAGCTGAAGAGTTGACTTGTTACTGCTCTGACTTGGTTTAGGTTAGCTAATTCTTCTAATGCTGGGCAGTTTCCTTTTAACTTGAGAACTTATGTAATTTGTCATATTCACACAGAATTAAGATTTGTTTGTTTGTGTTCCGGTTATGCAAGATCTGACAGGTCAGTGGATTATCAGTATTAGCTGTTGCCTGACAGGTTTAGTCAATTTGTCCTTCAGGATCAGAGGGCCAAAACACTTAATTATGAATCACACTGACAAATGACTGCATGCCAAGAAAGCATGTTACTTTTCTTGAAATGCTCTCAGCTTTTATGTTTACAGTTTTAGTCCTTTGTCTAATGATATAGTGCAATGAAAGAGGACCAGCTCTGTAAAGATATTAAAAGTGTTTTAAGTCATAGGGAGAATTAAAAAAAAAAACTTTGAAGAACATGTCTCAGTTATGTATACCCAATAATAATAATGAAGTAATTTAAGTACATGTTTTGCATTTTTTTATTTGTTGCCCCCCTCCCACCCTGTTTTAGAATAAATTTATATATATATATATATATATATATATATATATGTGTGTGTGTGTGTGTGTGTGTGTGTATATATAAATATATATAAAATTAGTAAATAATATAGAATTTTTATTATCTTTTGTTAAAGTAATTTTTTTTTAATGAAATATTTAAATGTTTTGTGTTGTTTTGCTTGTTAAACTACTGGGAATTTTAAGGGTAAATGTTTTTAACTTTCATTAAAATATTATGAATTGTATCGTTTTCTCATTGTATTAATTTGGTAATCTTTTATTTGTATTACAGTAATTTCATTTAAAAGTACAAAAATACTGCCATAGCAAATAATTTAAAATTGATGTAATGTATTATCATTTGCTTTTATCGTATTTTATTATTTTTTTCATGTTTTTCCTTATTGCAGTAATGAGAAAAGTTTTAATAGTCCAAACTCCCCCTTATTTTCTATTATTAAGACATAACGTCCTTATGGTGAATTCGGGGTGAAATGTGATGTTCTTGACAAGGATTCACAACATTAGTGCCATTACAAATCAAAAAAAAGAAGAAAAAAAAAGCTGTTCAAGTGCATTTAGTTCAGTAGCTCAAATGTTAAGAAAATCACATTGCATGTCTTGAGAATTTAGAAGAGTGGCCTTTTGTTTATTGATCTGTTTTTCCCTTTTATTTATTGATCTATTATTCCTCCTCAGAGACAGGATTATAGGAAGAGATGCTCCCTACAGAGAACAAGATTAGATTTTCTTTGTTAGAAAAGGTTCAGATCATTTTTTTATGCATGGTTTGGATGTAACTACTACAAGGACACTTGTTTTTTTTTTCCAAGAAGCTCTGCTCTGCTGCGCAGAAAAGATCCTTGACTTTGGTTCTCTAAAAGATCCACTCAGGAGTGTTTGTTCCATGCACACATCATTAGGTCTTTGTGTGCTTTACCGGGCGGCCTAGAGCTCTGTCTCTACTCCAGTTGTTACTAAGTTGTTTCTAAGTTTCATCCAAAGAATCTCCAAAGATGCTGAATAAAGTTAAACACCCTTTTGTGTTCTCATGTTTTCAGGATTGGAACCGGACATGGCAAACGCACAATCCAGACCTGACACCATGTTTCCAGAACACAGTGCTGGTTTGGATACCCTGCCTCTACCTCTGGCTGTTTGCACCGTTCTACATCCTATACCTCAAAAGAAATAACCGTGGATACATATGCATGACCCACCTTAACAGAGCCAAAACAGTGAGTGTATTAACAAACAGTATGTAGCAGTGTGCTTTAGGAGTTTGTTTCCTGATAACTCTGCCAAGGACAACAACTATTTCAAGGTCACGTGACTCTCTTCCAATAGGTTCTTGGGTTTACCCTATGGCTTATCTGCTGGGCAGATGTTTTCTACTCTTTCTGGGAAAGAAGCCATGGTGCTACAATAGCCCCAGTCTACCTAGTCAGCCCCACATTGCTTGGCGTTACAATGGTGAGACCTGTTCTTTCACAAAAGGAAATGCCGATTTCGATCTGCATTGATTTCATATTCAAATAACATGAAAGTGTTCCTTTTCTTGCTTCATGGAAAGGGAAACAAGTCAGACAAATTCTACCTGACAGCATATTACTGTTTATAGTTTCAAATATTGTCTAGTCATGGTTTTTCTTAGCCTGATGTTTACAAAATTGAAGTGTTCTGTAATTGGATGTGTTTTAGTTGCTGGCTACGTTCTTGATCCAGTATGAGCGGATGAAGGGGGTCCAGTCCTCAGGGGTGATGCTCAATTTTTGGCTTATCGCCATAGCGTGTGCTACAGTCACCTTTCGCTCCAAGATCCTGTATGCATTGAATGAGGTAAATATGACTTTTGCTTTAAAAATGACAGTTTTTGCTTTTGACTTTTGACAGTTTCAAAAGTTTTTAAACAGTAAGATTTTTAATGTTTTTTTAAAGAAGTATCTTCTGCTCACCAAGCCTGCATTTATTTGATCCAAAATACAGCAAACGCAGTAATATTGTGAAATATTTTGGGAGTTGATCAAAAGTGATGATAAAGACATTACAAAAAAAAATATTCTCTGCTGTTTTTCACATAATAATAATAAATGTTTTTGAGCAGCAAATCAGAATTAGATTTTTGGGGGAAATTCACCTCAGTCTGAATTGTCAGATCACATTTGAAGTAGTTTTTCGTCATTTTGAATGTGTTGTGTATGTAATGTCTGAATAGGCCCGTTTTTGTTCACTGTTTTCTCATAGTGAACTGTGCAGTGTCCACTATGTAGAGAACTGTGTATGAGTGAAGGAATGAATCAGCAGTTTTGGATATAGTAAATGCGCGAATGTGTAAAATGTCTCTCTCTCGCGTGATGTCTCATGTGCCATGTGGTTCTGCTGCGCCACCGCAGAGGCCAAGTTTCCTGTTTATGCCTACAGTGACAGCTATTCTTTGGTTTCTGTAGAAAAACTTTTTTATTATGTTGACTTTTACATAGCAACCAATAAGTAATTATTAGGATATTGATCAAATTGAATAAACCGATCATGTTTAATCAATTCCAAAAGGACAGTCAGTTCTAAAGTACAGATTGAAAAAAACAAATCAGGTTTGTTTGAAATGTGAGCAAACCCTCTAAAGTGTTGTTTGGTCTTTCCTTTCAGCCTGCCAGTGTGAATGTGTTCAGATATACCACCTTCTACATATATTACACCATGCTGCTCATCTCCCTGATCCTGGCCTGCATGTCTGACCAGCCTCCACTCTTTTCACAGGCTGTCAAAGACTATGTAAGTGACCTTTACTTAATAAAGGTAAAGTTTTTCTTTGTTATCCACCATATTCTTCAATGCAGAAGTAAACCTATGGGCGAGACTTCTGTTTTTTTTTAGCCACTATAGGGAAATAATGAGGAGAATAACAATGTGCAGTACGGTAAAATGGTTTGCACTACAAACCAGTGTGTTCATAATTAAGATAATACATTAAAATAATATGGTAAGTCGCACCAATTGGCAACATTGAGCAGCAAAATGAGCTGTTTTGTACAGATAAAAATAGTGGATGAGACCAGAAGCCAGACCCATAAAATTTAACAATGGCTGTGCCCATTTTTACAGGAAAAATAAGGTGGATATGGATGTTGAATTGATGGCCAATGCTGTGAATGTTTTTGTACAGAATCCATGTCCAGAGTCAGGAGCTTCATTCCTATCCAAAATCACTTTCTGGTGGATCACAGGGTGAGCAAAATGAGTGATGGCATTTGTAATTGATGCATCATGGCATCATGTAATTTTTTTACCCCATTTAGGAAAAAGGTTTTTAAAAGGAGCCCTCATTTTCTAATGCATAAGTTTGTATTTAGACTGGATGTGGTTTCTTCTTAATGTATGTCCCTTTCTTTTCCTCATAGATTGATGGTGACGGGTTATAAAAGGCCTCTGGAAGAGAAAGATCTGTGGTCGCTTAACACGGAGGATAAGTCTCAAAAAGTGGTGCCACAGCTGGTGCGCCGCTGGGACCAAGAATGCATCAAGGTCAAAAGGTCACAAGCGAGAAGCCACTTCTTTTTTTCTCAAACGGATAGTTCACCCAAAAATAAAAATTCTGTCATTAATTACTTACCCTCATCTCATTTCAAACCCATCTTTCGAAGACTGAAACGGAAGGAAAGAAATTGTTCAATAAAGTCATTATTTTTGTTTCTTTGCACACAAAAAGTATTCTTGTAGCATCATAAAATTACAGTTAAACCACTGATGTTTTATTGATGTCTCTACTACCTTTCTGGGCCTTGAAAGTGTCAGTTACGTTGCTGTCTATGAAGGGGCAGAAAGCTCTTGGATTTTATAAAAAATATCTTAATTTGTGTTCTGAAGAAAATGAAGGTCTTACGGGTTTGGAAGAACAAGAGGGTCATTAATGACAGAATTTTCATTTTTGGGTGAATTATTCCTTCAAATAAACAAGTTCATGGGTTTGCTACAAAAAATGACTAATCCACTAATTGGGCTATGCTTTTTTTTTTTTGTTAGGCCAGTTGATAAGACACTCTACTCCCCCAAAAAAGCAGCAAGGGATGAAAAAAAGGATGGACAACCAGTAGAAGAGTCGGAGATCTTGCTTGCGAAAACCCTTCAGAAAACCGGCGAGCCGTCTCTCTTCTGCGCTCTCTGCCGAACCTTTGGACCATATTTTCTCATCAGTTCTCTGTATAAGATTATTCATGACATCCTGATGTTTGTTGGGCCGGAGATTCTCAGGTATGAATATCCAACATCAGAATCAACTGAGATTATTCCCATCTGTGCTGAGTTCAAAAGCAGTAGTACTCTGCAAGGGAAAGTGCAAGCGTTCCCCCTGCGTTTTCACAGTCATGTGGTTAGAAATGACTTGAACTCTGTGGGAAGGCCACTCTGTCAAAACAACAGCTGTGGCTTTTAAAAGAGCTCCAGCAAAGAGTTAGTTTTGGCATGCTGATAAGTTGTGCCATCAAATTGTGCACTGGACCATATTCAAATCTTCTCTAATCCTTTGAAAATAACACCTGAAGTCTCAGCACTGAGCCTTTAACCAGTTTGCCCACTTTTCTCGCACTTTAAACTAGAGGAACTACATTCTGCTGTTGATTGACACTTTAATTTATACTCATGTGAGTTCGGTGTTTTGTATCTTAGGCTACTGATCCAGTTTGTGAATGATTCAAGTGCCCCCTACTGGCATGGCTACTTCTACACCACCTTGTTGTTTGTTTGTACCTGTGTGCAAACCCTCATTCTGCAGAAATATTTCCATGTTTGCTTTGTGACCGGCATGAGGTTACGTACGGCCATCGTTGGTGCAGTGTACAGGAAAGTAAGTGGACACTCGATTGATAAAATGTCTGTAACATGGCGTAATATGGTGTTAATATGCGCATTTGGAAATTATTTGTTACTTTTTCATATTTAGAGCTCTTAGAGATTCAGGAATATGCAAAAAAATCCATTTGTGCAATGTGATTATGCCATACTTCAAAGGGTTAGTTCACCCAAATATGATGTTTGTGAAAGAGTTTATTCATTTATTTCATTAAGAAAACAATTTGAAACTTTTCTATTGTGTAAATGTCTCTTTTAGTGTCACTTTAAACAGTTTAGTGCTTTTTTTTCTGAATAAAATAATGATTTTTTTTTAACTCAAAAATTGTAAAAGTAGTGTAGGTTTATAATCTTATAATATGAAATATTATAATATAATATTTTCCAATTGTCAAGGCCTTGGTCATTACCAATGCTGCCCGGCGAACATCCACTGTTGGAGAGATTGTGAATCTGATGTCTGTAGATGCTCAGCGTTTCATGGACCTCATCACCTATATCAACATGATTTGGTCAGCACCTTTGCAGGTTATCCTGGCCCTTTACTTCCTGTGGCAGGTATGTGCCTACACAAAGATGTCTTGACTTGTATGCTCATTTTATGACACATCACTAATACCTGTTTTTATTACATTTTTTGCTCTTTTGTTATCAGAATCTGGGTCCTTCTGTGCTTGCTGGTGTTGCTGTGATGGTGCTGATGGTTCCTGTAAATGCAGTCATTGCCATGAAAACTAAAACCTACCAGGTTTTGAACCTCTTTTCCTGCTCAGCAGATTTATTTGCCTCTATTTTGTTAATTAGATCATCTTTGTTAATCTGACACGCTCACCCACAGGTTGCCCAAATGAAAAGCAAGGACAATAGGATCAAGCTTATGAATGAGGTGCTGAACGGCATCAAAGTGCTTAAACTCTACGCATGGGAACTGGCGTTTAAAGACAAAGTGTCTGCCATCCGAGAGAGTGAATTGCGTGTACTTAAGAAGACAGCTTACCTTGGTGCTGTGTCCACCTTTACTTGGGTCTGTGCACCATTTTTGGTAAGTGGTACCTTTAAGTTCAAGTTCTGCATGGCCTTTTTTATGATTATGTGCACTGTGTTTTTGATCCTACCTCATGGGTTGCTCTTATCATCCTGTCTCTTTCATGAAGGTTGCCCTCTCCACGTTTGCAGTATACGTGTTAGTGGATGAACATAATGTTCTGGATGCACAGAAGGCCTTTGTTTCTCTGGCGTTGTTCAACATCCTGCGCTTCCCTCTTAATATGTTGCCCATGGTCATCAGCAGCATGGTGCAGGTATTATTCTCTTTCTCTCTCTCGTTCTTTCTTTTTAAAAAAGTTGAATTTGAACCCAGTAATACCTTAGAATATGGTTTAAATGGTCACATCTCAAATGTGACCCTGGACCACAAAACCAGTCGTAAATAGCACGAGTATGTTTGTAGCAATAGTCAAAAATACATCGTATGGGTCAAAATTACTGATTTTTCTTTTATGCCAAAAATCATTTGCATATAAAGTAAAGATCATGTTCCATGAAGCTGTTTTGTAAATTTCCTACTGTAAAAATATCAAAACTTAATTTTTGATTAGTAATATGCATTGCTAAGAACGTAATTCAAAAACTTTTAAGGTGATTTTCTCAGTATTTTGGGTTTTTTTTTTTTTGCCTCCTCAGATTCCAGATTTTCAAAAAGTTGTATCTCGCCCAAATATTGTCTTATCCTAACAAACCATACATCAATGGAAAGCTTATTCATTCATAGTTTTCAGATTATATAAATCTCAATATAGATCTCAATTTCAAAAAAAATTACCATTATGACTGGTTTTGTGGTCCAGGGTCATGAATATTTTTGACCCGAGAAGGTTTACACGGAAATCCAGAAACTTGTCATCTGATTTTAATTTTTTTCTGACTATGAAATGTATTCCTTCCTTCAGGCCAGTGTGTCTATGAAGCGTCTGCGTGTGTTTCTGTCCCATGAGGAGTTGGATGAAGACAATGTGGAGCGGCCAGCCATCAGTGCATGTGAGTCCAGTGATTCACAAGCGGATCGAATCTGCAATTAAACAAATGTGCCATGTCCTGTGGCATGTATTTTTTAGTACGCTGTGCATGTTTGGCTTATAAAGCACTGCAGTCCCGAAACAGTTTCCACAGAAATAAAACAGCATTGTATGACAAAGTAGCAGCTGTTCAGTAGATCTGTGGGTTTAAAGACGTCCTGTGTGTTTTGATGTTCACTTAACAGGCTTCATTGTTGTTTCCTGCTCATTTAGCTCCTGACACCATTAGGATTGTGGACGGAGCTTTCAGCTGGTCTAAAGACGACTCTCCTGCTTTGAAGAGGTAACACCATTTTCTTTGTGTGTTAAAGAGATATGTGATACAATGAATAGCATCTTGTTCATTGTTATAGAGTACTATGGATGGGAATTGTACGGAATTTCACTATTTTATCTATTTTATTACTTTTTAAGAAGCACCACTCTCCCTCAATAATTAGTCAAAACTAAACAAATACCATACCTGTTCATAACATTTTAGTGATAATCCCTTTTGTTTGAAGTTTGTTACAGTAAAACTATTTTCGGAATGTGTATCTGTCCATTCAAAGTTGCAAATTTAACATGCGCAAAATTGGAATATCGCATTAAACATTTGCAAATAAAGCATAAACTGGCACTAAATATTACTAAGAAAAGTAGGGGAGGCCACTGAATATAATGATTTTCATATATGATAAATTACTTGCGCCTAAAAATAAAGTAAATTCGGTCATTGCTTTCGGAGGCGGATGTCTGCTGTTTGGGTACACAGTTGTGTAAGACAGTTTTGAAAGGCAATTCTACAGAAATACTTTGACAACAGACATTGGCTTAGGCATTGAAGAGCAACCAAAACAACATTTCAGATGCTGTGCAATGAGATAGGTCCATTGGTTAGTCAAATTATCCTGTCCCATCGCATGTCTTTCTTGATGCGCATGGAGGAATTTATTCAGCATTAACTCTTTTTTACACAGGTCAAAAACTTTCTCAAGAAAGCTTAAAAACAGTTTTGTGAATTAAGGAATTTTAAAATTTTTAAATTTGGCATTTTTTTTATTTTTAAATTTGACATTTCCGTTACTTATTTCTGATGTAGTACTTCAAAATGCACATAAGCTGATGAAAAGTAATTTTTTTGTGAATAGGACTATACTGGTCATGCAATGTTTTTGCATGCAAAAGCAACAATGCGAAAGTCTATTTATTAGGCAATAAATGGCACAGTTTACAGTATTTTAGTGCTGCTTCTGCCCACTGTAGAAAAGATTCAAGAACCATTAATGTAACAGAACGTCATGAAAATCATTTGATTTTTCTTAATATGCGTTATCAATTCCCAGCCCTATGTACTCTACACAAATGTTGCTGTTATATTCAAGGCTTTGACTTTTGGCATTTACATGAATGTTGCGGTTACATAGAGCAGAACCAGTGAAACAGGCTACTGAGGACGTTACAGGCAAGTACATGTGCATGAACCCCGATACAGGAGAGCATCAATCGCCAGAGGAAATGTAATCTGGCGAATCTCCAATGATATTAATGAGAGGGATAATGAAATTTGGGTTACTGAATTGCATTCAATCTTAGCTTAATTTCTGTCTCATTTACTGCAAATCATGCATTTAACAGTATAATTTGCCTTGCATTATTGTTCACTGAAATTTTGATTGTTAATATCAGCACACTCCACAGGATTTGCCCATAATCTTCAATCAACAACGAAGTGAATGAAGAAATCCATATCAATGAATGAATGAATGAACTCATTTATACCTTTATGACACAATGCCGCCTATGTCTGCATGTTGCTTCAACTGTTTGTTGTTCTTTGTGTCTCAGCGTGCCTCTCTCTCTCTCTTCAGGATTAATGTGCGCATCCCTGAGGGGGCGCTTGTTGCTGTGGTAGGGCATGTGGGTTCAGGGAAATCCTCTCTGCTTTCAGCTTTGCTGGGAGAGATGCATAAGCAAGAAGGATCTGTCTCGATCAAGGTACAGGCACAAGATAATGTGCTTGTGCTGCATGTTGTATTTCTTATAGCAAGGTAGCCTGAAATGGTTTTGTGTGAAAACAGTGGCGCTTTGAACTACATGACCAGTCAAAAGTTTTTGGGCAGTAAGATTTTTAATGTTTTTTTTTTTTTTTTAAAGAAGTCTCTTCTCTCACCAAACCTGCGTTTATTTGATGCAAAGTACAGAAAAAACTATTTATTATTATGTTAAAAACAGCTAAGTAGAATTTTTGAGGTTTCTGTCTTTATCATCACTTTTGATCAGTTTAAAGCATCAATGCTAAATAAAGTAGTATTTCTATGAAATAAAAAAGCTTTTTATTTCAGATAAACAATCTTTGGATCTTTCTATTCATCAAAGAATTCTGAAAAACTGGTTTAAATATTGCTAATAATAAGAATAATAAAATGTTTTTAGAACAGCAAATCAGCATATTAGAATGATTTCTGAAGGATCTGGAGTAATGATGCTGAAAATGTAGCTTTGATCACAGGAAAGAATTACCTTTTAAAATATATTCAAATAGAAAGCAGTTATTTTAAATAGTAAAAAAATCATATTATTGCTTTTGCTGTATTTTAGATGAAATAAATGCAGGCTTTGTGAGCAGAAGAGAATTATTTAAGAAACATTAAAATCTTACTGTTCAGAAACTTTTGACTGGTAGTGTATGTATTCACTGGGGCTCAAACATTTCAGATCATTTAAGATTTACAATTTAAGATTTTTT
>JAHKKF010501708.1:0-13424 GCA_019740295.1 Labeo calbasu
AAATGTGACCCTGATCATAAGGGATAAAATAATATTATATTATACTGAATAAATAAGCTTTTCTTTGATGTATGGTTTGTTAGGATACGACAATATTTGGCTGGAGATACAACTATTTGAAAATCTGTAATCTGAGGGTGCAAAAAATATTGAGAAAATCACCTTTAAAGTTGTCCAAAGGATGTTCTTAGCAATGCATAATACTAATCAAAAATTGAGTTTTGATATATTAATGGTAGGAAATTTACAAAATATCTTCATGGAACATGATCTTTACTTAATATCCTAATGATTTTTGGCATCAATAATCGATCATTTTGACCCATACAATGTATTTTTGGCCATTGCTACAAATATACCCGTGCTACTTAAGACTACTACTTAAGGTTTTGTGGTCCAGGGTCACAAATATTGTTTTGAGTGTGGTATTTCACCACTTATTGTTTTCCTCCTAAGGCTTTGTCAAATGTGCCGCCTCTGCGGAACTACTTCCTGGAGGAGGACAACTATCGCAGAATCCGCCGGCCGCCGGGTGACATCATGTTTCTGTTGGTGCAGCGCTTTGGGGAGCTCATGCGCAAGCTCTGGAATCCTCGCAACTTCAAAGCCCACGTGTCGCCGCATGAAATGTTGCAGGCGGTGGTGTTGTGCAGTAAAAAGACCTTTCAGATCACTAAACAAGGTAGAACACAATCCTTGCGAATACTAGTGCACTGCATACTGTATATAGATTTTTTTTCTTAAGCTGCTGTTGCATGTTTAAATGAGAAATTGGTGTAGTATGAGTAGTGTGCCAGTATGCCAATCAAAGTTTTAATGAACAACATCTTGCGCCATTTAACCTGATGTTGTGCTCTTTGCCCTCTAGGGGACGCTGTTGACTTTCTGTCCTGGTTTCTGAATGCATTGCATGGTGCTCTTGGTGGGACAAAGAAGAAATCATGTGAGTTTTTGTTTTTAAGTTTGTGTGCTTGTTTTCCTTTCTTAGTTGTGGTCTTCATAATCAGTTGATGTTTATGTCTTTTATAGCCATCGTCACCAAGGTGTTTCAGGGGTCCATGCGAATCTTCTCAAAGAAGCTTCCCCATCCAGATTTGGTAGGTTTTTTTTTACATCAGTAACTGTCTGATTGGTGCATGCTGAACTATTTTAGAAAGGCTTTCTATGTTATTTTTTTTTGGGATTGTTGTAAATATTGAATAGTGTTGGTTGTGCTGGTGTCCAACCAGTCAATAGCAAGGACTGAAAAAAACAGTCCCATAAGTTCCCATGCTTGTTTCTCACAGCCTGCAGAAGAGAAGGAAGCGCTTCTCCTTAAGGATGAGTATCAGGAGGAGATGTCTGAGTCCACCTTCCTGTACCTGACGCTGGATCTGCCCACCGCACCCCTCTACAAAGATGAGAAGGAGCAGCTCATCATTCCTCAGGTTCCTCTCTTCAACATCCTGGCCAAGTTCAACGGAAACAATGAGAAGGTGTGTAGTCGCTTTAAATTTTCTTTTCTTTTCTTTTTTCAAATTCTGAATTCCTTTTTGTTTGCTTGTTTAAATATTTCTCAGGCTATTTATTTTCTGTGTTACCCACTCATATAAGCGTGGTGTGTTGCATTTCACTGGAAGCAGTGTTGTTATTGTTAACTAAAACTAAACCTATTAAAACTGTTTTGTTCATTGAAATAAAGCTGAACTATGGCAAGTTTAAGTAAAACTGAAATAAAAATATATTAAAGCTTCATAGAGAAAAACAGTATATAGACTGTATAAAATGCAAATTCTGATATTTCTGATATTAACAAAAATATTTATGTTAATATATATTATAATATTATATAAAATACTTCTAAACCAGAGGAGCTGTTTAGCTTTATTACAAAATGTTTTAACTATATTTTCATGAAAAAGTGACCATTAAAACATAAATCAACTGAACAGCTCTCCAGACCAGCTGGTGTGTGTGTTTATTTATTTAGTCTCCTTGTTTGGTTGTTTGTTTGCTTTCATCTACATTAAAGGCTGTAGCTGTAGTATGAAATATATTTTTGGATGATTTAATTTTCACTGCCTTATTTTGCAAGTAAAATATAATGTCAACTGCTAAAGAGTATATTAGGAATAAAATTCCATCCAGAGTCAAAATTTTGAGTTGTACATGTAAGTTTTTGTAGACCAGAAAGGCAAAATGCTTGATATTGAATATGCAAATTAAACCTTCCTTGTGAAATCTTATACATTTATTTTTTTAATGGTTCTTTGTCACAGGAGTATAAGACATACAAAGAGAATTTCCTAAAAAGGTTCCAGCTCACCAAACTTCCTCCGTACCTCATCTTCTGCATCAAACGATTCACCAAGAACAACTTCTTTGTGGAGAAGAACCCAACTATTGTCAACTTCCCCATCACGTATGTCACCATCTGTGCTCTGGATAAATTACACTCTTTTAGACATTTCTGTATTCTCTGTAAATGTTTTTTAAAATGTTCTTGCACGATAGGAACGTTGATTTGCGCGAGTACCTGACAGAAGAGGCGCAGGCTACAGAGAAGGTCACCACCTACGACCTGGTGGCCAATGTAGTTCATGATGGAAAACCCACTGAGGGATCCTACAGAATTCATGTTCTGCATCACGTAAGTGTGTCGCCTGCACTTCACGCCATTCAGAGGTTGCCAGCTCTGTTTTTGGTATGGTTTGAATAATATGTGTGGTTTGTGGTGTTTGACAGGGCACAGGGAAGTGGTACGAGCTTCAGGACCTGCAGGTGATTGATATCCTTCCACAGATGATCACGCTCTCAGAGGCCTACATACAGGTTTGCTGCTTATTACAGGGAATAAAATATGCTGAAGAAAATGGATATCACATGTTTTGTTGACAAAAATGGACAGATTTGGTTTGCTTTTGATGTTTTGGTCATGCACCAGCAGTAAGACCCATGATTCACAGTTCACATCCCCGACACACTCCTGATACAAGAAAAAAGCCCACTGAAAAATTAGCTTCTGTATTAAACATCTTTTTTTGTTATTGTCCGCACTGGTTGCTTAACAGGAGTGCTCCTTCCCTCTTTCTTATTGACAAATTATATCTGACATCCTTGTCAACAAATAATGCAGTTTCTGTTTTCAAATATTTTTAATGCATTTTGATGAGATATTATGTAAGGGGAATTTAAGACTTTTTGTAATTTTAAGATTTCTTTAAAAGTATGTATTATGTAATATGCATATTATTAACATATAAATATAACACATTTATGTATGATTTTTATTTTATTTTTTAGTTTAAGTTTTGTGGCATCATTAAACTCGATGAAAATGAGCAGTGTTGCCTTATATATAAAATATGTTTACACTTTTCTTAAATACATTAGTTTTATTTCTTGTAATATTTTTTTGCGGTTTTGGTTTTCAATTTCTTAAAAAAAAAAAATTGCATCTCAAGTAAATGGGTTTTGATATCAGGATGTTTAGATATTTATATTGGAAAACATATAAATATTTTTTAAGTGTGTGCAACATTTAATGTCATCACTTTCTGCTCCAACTAAAGGCCTTAATTTCTGGAAAGGCAAATAAAGATTTTAATACCTGCAGAAACCCTGCATCATGTTTTGGAGATCTCCTAAATCATGGAAAGTTGATGTTTTTAAGGCATCATCACCTAGGCTTATTCACCTGATTTTTCTTTTGCAGATTTGGAAAAGACAAGATAAAGATGATGGAGCAGAAAGCCATACAGGGGCGTAGGAGGCTCAAAAACACAGCTTTAGTGAGATGTAAATGAGTCATTTCCATTCAGGCCTGAATGCAACACTTTAAGAATGGCTTTAAGAATGAAGAGACTGAGTTACAATGAGAGAAGACATAAAACTAAAACCCTGATGTGTTTTATTTCACGTAACTGGTGATTGACACATTTCTGTGTTCCTAGGTGACTTTTTATAATTTTTTCAGTTTGATTGTGACTGTTCTTTGCCTATGACGTTTGACAGTTTGTAGTATGAGACTTTTTATTAAAGATTTCAAGATTGTATACATTGTCTTTCATTCAGCTCTATAGAATATATTGTGAATAATAAGCTCGATCAAAGCCTTCAAAATTAAAGTGGAGCATATGTTTGTTCTGGAGTTGCTGTAATTTAAATGCAATACAAATTGGACAGAAATGTGTATGGGTTTGTTAGTAAAATGAATAGTAGGACAAAAGGTGACACATTCTCATGTTAAATGTTTTCAGGTATATCAGAATATTATAGAAGGTCTTAATTTAAGTTGACAAAAACAGAAATGTCACTTTGTTAAAAGAGCTTACTTCTAAAGGTGTCATTTAAAAAAAAAAAAATCAAAAGCTTTTCTCCCAATGAACTGCTTACACTGCCTTAAAATCTCAATCTGTTGAGTTTATTTCTTGCTTCATCTCAACACAAAAATGCAGAAGTCATGATTTTATAAAATGTTACACAAAATGCACACTGTGTTAGCATTTCCTATGTTAAGTTGACTAGTATTGTATTAAATGTTTACCCCGTGTGGTTTGGCGTATGAAAATGAAGGTACAGGACATCATTAATAGGAAGTAGTTAAGTACAGGCACATTAAAAACAAATTGGCACATGACTGAACAGTCATTGTCTTCTCTCGTACTGTTTGTCTCAAATTTCCCTTGATTATGTGTGTGGTCAGGCAAGTGGATAGAAGCTTTAAGTTAAGTAAACAAAAAGGTTGTTGCTCTTCTAATCTTGTTTGATTGATCATTCATTTGGTTCCCATGCAAAGGTAGTCTTCCTGTGGACAAAACAAAAAGTTTTACATGTCAGAATCTCTAGTGATTGTCTCTCATTTTGTATTCATTTGTATGAAAACGTACGATTTTTAGAAAAGCGTTGTATTCAAGCTACGCGTTTATTTCAGATTTTAGTTCTTGCTTTCCCTGGAATCAAACCCGTGACGTGCGCTGCTGACGTTACTCACATGACATTGCCGTCTCTGGGAAGAGACAAAGGCCCAGTGCAGTGCAGATGGCATGTGGAGGGAGGGAGGACAACAGCAACTCAATCAGCTCCTTTCCGTACTTTTCTACAAAGTTGTCACATGTGTCCTTATATTGTGAAGGCAAATGGTCACAGATTTTCTCCAGAAGGTTCACTACAGCCTCCTACAAATAACCCAGGAGCAGTTAGTCAGGCACTTTCCTGAAGTTATGAACATTTTACTAGATTTCCAGCAGAAGAGGTCTTACTTCAGTTCTCTCTTTTGGCAGCATGCTCTCTAGTGTCTTTATGAAGAATATACAGAAGTTACAGATGGGATTGAGTTGAACCTAAGAAACAAAGAAGTAGTAGAACTTGAGAGTCAAGGCAGCTGTACTGAATGTGGAGTTATGCATGAAATACCCATCAGAACACAACATATTTTTATGACTTAATAGCATGGTCTTAAAGTTTTTTTTTGTTACAGTTTTAGATGCATGAACATGAAAGTACAATTAATTTAGTTTCCCAGTGAAACCTCTTTATTGAGTATTTCCCAGTATATTATTAAATACATTAGTAAGGTCAAATTTAAGAAATAAGGGCACGAGAGATCGTGCTGTATTGTGAATAAGTCAGGACTGAAGGGTGTGGTTAGGCACTACATGAGTCACTGCAAACACTTCAGCTGTGACTTCTTCACAATACACCATGCTTCAAGAACCTTACTGCATTTATAAAAAGGTTACCACACAATACAAATATTACAATCAAAAATGTATGTATTGATGGTTTACTTTTTTTATGTAAATTCATTAAATGCTGTCCTTCCGCTAAGTCCGTGGCAGTGACAGTAAATGGCATTAAAAAGTTCCAGTGTGACATGCCTCACCTTATGGAGCTCAAATTAAAACAGAGAATAGAAACTGTGCTATTTATTTTTTAAACACCACATATGATATTTAACACACTCATACATCTGCTTATTTACTGTCAATGCCAGGAACTTAGTGTAAGGGCAGCATTTAATGAATTTACAAAAAAAATGTAAACAATCATACATTTTTGATTGTAATATTTGTATTGTGTGGTAACCATTTTATAAAAACAGTGAGGTACTTCAGGCGTGCTGTATTGTGAAGAAGTCACAGCTGAAGGGGTTGCAGTCACAATTCTGACTTTTTTCTCAGAATTGCGTGATATAAACTCAATTGCGAGAAATAACGTCAGAATTGCAAGATAAAAACTAGCAATTCAAACTTTTTTTTCAAAAATTGTGCAAATTTAAACTCGCAATTCTGAGAAAAAGAAATTATTTATCAGAATTGCGAATTTAATTCTCACAATTCTGACTTCATAACTTGCGATTTTGAGTTTATATCTCACAATACTGATTTTATAGCTCGATTGAGAGTTTATATCTCACAATTCGGAGAAAAACAAAATTGACAGACGTAAGCTCAATTGCGAGAAATAAAGTGAGATTTGCGAGATAAAAACGAGCAATTCTGACTTTTTCTCGCAAATGCGAGATTCGCGATTCTGAGAAAAACAATCTGAATTCTGACTTAAATCTCTTTCTCAGAATTGCAAATTTAATTCTCACAATTCTGACTTTATAATTCGATTGAGAGTTTATATGTCACAATTATGAGAAATAAAAGTCAGAATTGTGACTTTGTATTGCACAATTCTGAGAAAAACAGTGGAATTGACAGATGTAAACTTTGCGATTCCCATTTTTTAATATTTTATTTCAGTGGTAGAAACGAGCTTCCATAGCTTAATATATCCCGCATGAGAAGAGTTTCTTTTACAGCCGGAAGGGCGTGGTCTTTAAATGAAAGGTGAATGATGCAACATGATATCAGCAGGGGTTGCTTATAATTCATTACATAAATAATATGAACAGTTCATTTTGTTGAAATACATAATACATGGAACCATTTTGAGGCTGTATTGACTTTATGTTGCTAAGGGTGTTACGCAGAACTGTTGGGTGAAGCGATAATAGTCGTGCTTTATCACGAACAAAACACAGCTGTGACCAATTGGACCAATCAGAATTTATTCCATTTTATATTTATGTAGTGCTTTTCACAATGCACATTATTTTAGCAGCTTTTCAGGAAATCATGTAGAAGTTCATTTAAAAAGAACAGCATTTATTTGAAATAGAAATCTTTTGTAACAAAGTCTTTACTGTCACTTTTGATTAATATAATGCATCTTTGCTTAATAAAAGTATTGACTAAAATGACCCCAACCTTTTGAATAGTACTGTACAAGGTCACAGAAGGTTTCAAATAAATAACATCCTTTTTAACTTTATATTCATCAAATAATCATGAAAAAAATGTTCATAGCTGCAACACTGATAATAATATGAAATGTTTACTGAGCAGCAAATCTGCATAGAATGATTTCTGAAGAATCATATGACACTGAAGACTAAAACAGTTCCCCAAAGGACCTTGCAAAACAAAAAAACATACCTACAATCACACTAGAATATTGATTCAAAATTGGACTCAAAATATTTTAGATTTTTTTGGTGCCAAACAATGATTCAGAAGGTCTGAGTGATGTTTACTTCGAATCTTAACCCATTATCGTTAGACTCAAGGTCGTATCTAACATGTACCTCTTGACTAGTTCCTCTTGAAGGTTTTGCATAGAGCCAACCCTGCTCATTCAGGCCAACAGTGAACTCTGATAGTGCTTTTCTCTCAGACTGGCTGCCACACATTCCCAACATTGAGCATATGTCACCATTCTGATTCTGCGATGAGGGCAAAAACATCTGTTGTATTATTCATGTCACTCATGTTTAGATATGTTAGGTGTTTAGATGTAAAGAAATTAATTCAGATAGTCAAAGTCAAACTGGGTTGATTAGTCTCCAACTCCATTCTGCACTACTAATAATCTATGAAATTGTTCTGGCTATTACTCACTGTCAGGATGTTAAACTGAGAAGTACTCACTGCAAATGCACTGAAATGTCTGATAACCAAATGTATGTATGTTTTCGCTCCATCCATACACAAAGGGATGACGGGGTGTTCATAACAAAACTTGTCCAGAGCTTTTTCAATAAGATGCTGTGAAAAGGAACAATTCAAGATCAATGTATGAACAACTCATACAGGACATAACAAAGGCCTTAAAAAACCTGTAGTTTAGTTGAAGCTTCTATGCAAAGCAACTTATTACAGCAAACGAAACTACTTCACGTGGCTTGGCTGTCGTAAGAAAGTGAAACTTTTTTCTTAGTTTGAAAACAATGCAACTGCAAATTTCGCTTCTCTAAAACAGAAAACAGATTTAGGAATAACTACAAAGAGATTGTTTTGGCAGTATTGTCTAAGTCTGACAAATAGAGTAGAACATAAAAGATGTAATTCAAACTATGACTTTCAATAGAAACAAATCACCTGTGAATCTTGATTGGAGAGCATTTCTGTCAACAGCTGTACAGTCTTTTTGCAGTCGGTACATGTGTTGTTCATCTAAAGGATGAGGACAGTGGAATATCATGTTGACTTATAGTCATCAAAGTCATATTCTGTGGACTATTTGATGTGACATGAATAAAAGTATATTAGTGCATCTCTGTGCTTAGTTTATTGGCACAGTAAAATGCACAAAGGCATAGTTTATAGCATGCAATACTGTTTCTAACATAGAACCACAAACTTTCACAACCTCTTTTTTAGGGATGCACAAGTAAAAGAAATATCTATGCTCACTAGAAAGAAGGAAGCGTAAAAATGACCATATTCTCAGATCTGCTTTTAAGGTTCACAGTTCACAGATGTCGATATATATGTATTATTATTTGAAGGGTTGCAATTCCCTGCAATCGACCTTATACAAATAGTATTCATAAGACAGGACAATAAATGTAACAAAAATGATTATTTATCTGCTAATGATCCAAATGGAGCAGAACAATCCATTTTTAAATGATGCTTTCAGTTTCTGTCTGTTACTGTTTATGGGTGAGGAGCAATGTGTGAGCTTGACAGTGCAAACCTTCACTGCTATTGTGCAATATAAGGAATAAAGTTAGTATACTTGCAAATAGTAAATAGATGATAAATGATCAGAAACAACTTGCCGGTTAACAAACATATTTACATATATTTAGTGGTGGTTAAGTTTAAGTATTAAATAAGACCTTTGATAAATCCATTGCGGGGTAAACAGTATTAAGCGTCATTTCGTCAAACATTAGCCTGGTTGACCCCAAAGCGAAAACTGGTCGGTCAAAGAAGAGAGTTTAACGGAAAGAAACGAGTTGACGCTAAGGCTGATCGTAGGCTACAAGGGGCGACTTTCCCATTGAGAATCGGTAACAAATTTCACATTTTAGTATTCAGTTGTCCAGTAACATTGCTTAAACAGTTGCACTGTGTATCATCAGCAGCAACACGTGCTTGAGTTGTTAAAAGCGTGTATGTTTCTACTTCTTCTATTAAATATAAATTAACACAGACACGGTGTTTGCTGGTATGCCAGTAGTTTATAAAATAAATAAAAATGTAGGCCGTATGTGACCATGGACCACAAAACCAGTCTTAAGTAGCACAGGTATATTTGTGGCAATAGCCAAAAATACATTGTATGGGTCAAAATGATCGATTTTTTCTTTTCATGTTCCATGAAGATGAATGTAAATTTCCTACCATAAATATATGAAAACTTAATTTTTGATTAGTAATGTGCATTACTAAGAATTTCATTTGGACAACTTTAAAGGCGATTTTTTGCACCCTCAGATTTTCAAATAGTTGCCACATATTGTCCTATCCTAACAAAATATACATCAACGTTGTTGATGTGTAAATGTCAGTTTCGAAAAACTGACACTTATGACTGGTTTTGCAGTCCAGGGTCACATATAATGGAGTAGTAATAGAAGCATTCTCAGTTTATGAACAGTGCACACTTTAGAACCGATCTACACAGTATTTTCATCTGCCTTTTACCGGTACATGCACTTTGTCGTTTTTCAATCACTGATCACTTACCATGTGGATGCTGGATGTTCGCGGTTCTGTGAGATGAGGGTCTACACTTCTTGCCCATCCTATAGAGAAGCCAGAATACGTGAGGTATTTCTATATAAATAACATGCAATTGTATGGAAACTACCTGACTTAGAAATACCAGGGAATCGATTGCCTTCGAAGAGCTCATATTGCAGTCCTTTAAATTAAAATATTTATTAAACTCCTAACGTAATCCCTTAAGCATTTTAACTCTTCGTTTTAATGTTTATAGACACGCATATAACTTAGCCAGCTTCACTTAATATGTAAACTATCTTACCTGAAGTCAGGGTAGAAGTGCAGAGAAAAAAAGCGACGAAGGCAAACTGCATGATGCTGTTCTGGAGTGAGAAATGCTCCTGCACTGCTGTGAATCTACCACAAACCTGAAGGCTCTGCGTCCAAATGTTTTACAGTATTTTGATGAGGAAGTAGCTAGTTTAAACACAAACCAGTGACGGTCTTCCTGATTCGCCAGAAAAAACAGGTAGGTCTTTTCGGATTAGTATTCTAGCTATGGAAAGCAAGTTAGTCATAGGTTATGGGCTTTTTTATTATTACTTAGCTTGTGCTACTAATCAGAGGCGCCATGAACGGGGGGAGAGGTACTTCTGGAGGTAACTAGTAGCTTTATTTTCAGGAAATAACACCTCTTCAGACATTTGCTTGAGATTCGGCACACGAAAGTGTACTGAACAGCAAGGAGATCATAAAAACTGCATGTATTATTTTTTTTCAGTACTCTCCTGAATAGGCTATTTCACATAACAGCTGTTTACATATAATGCACAAAACAAAATAATAATTGAGGTTATAAAAAATACCCCATTCAAAAGTTTACATGTTGAATCTTAATACTGTTTGTTGTTGCTTAAATGTTCCACAACTGTTTTTATGTTTAGTGATAGTTGTTCATGAGTCCCTTGTTTATCCTGAGCAGTTCAACTGGCCATTTTCTTCAGCAAAATCCTCCAGATCCTGCTCCTTCTTCGGTTTTCCAGGATCTTGTGCATATCTGACCCCTTTCCAACAATGACTGAATGATTTTGAGATCCATTTTGTCACATTGAGGGCAACTGAGGCATTCATATAAATTATTACAAAAGGTAAAACCATTCGCTGATGCTCAAAAGAGCTGGGGGTGTAAACTTTGTTGATGCATTATGATTATTATGATTAATTTGTTTGCTTTAATAATAATAATTATTATAATAATAAGAAATCAAAAATATGTTTTGGCCAGGATACATAGAGGTGTCTACACACCAGACATGCAAATTATGAAGCAGCCTAGTAATAAAACAGAGTGATGAGAAGAGTTCCTATAATAGTTCATCCTGTAACCTCAATATGCCTGCACATATACAAGCTTAGAGCCTTTTTGAACCTGCTTCATCACATGAGGTTATAATACTGTTTTTATATTAGGCTACTTACTATTTTCCTGGCTCTAACACATAAACTGTTGTTTGAAATATTTGCACAGGGTCACGCTGAAATCAATGTCTTGTGCCCTCAAGTGGCTGTGATTAAAAAAACAAACACAGCCACGTCTCTCCAGTCACTTCAGATGAATGAAATATTCATCTAATGGTCAGTGAGAAAAGTTTTAATGAGCCGAGAACAAGCAATAGGAAATATAAAATATGATCTCATACTTCTGAAAATTGTCAGTAACATTACCAGTACAATATATGTCTGGCGAAACCTAAATGAGTTGTGTTCAGACTAATTGTGAAGTTGTATAAGGGCAACATATCATTGATTATGAGGTTTTGTGACAAAAAGTTTGATTACACAAAAATAATTGTTTTCCTTGCTGGTTTTAAACACTAAAACATAGAATGATTTTTCTGAATTCTGTCCTATAAACTAAAATCCCAAATTTCGTTACATTTTTTTTTTTTTTTTTTTTTTGTAATAGCTGTTGGTTAAGTACATTCTGGAAAACATTAGGACAAGAGTCAACTTTGTGTGTTACTTGTATCATATGGAGGCCTCAAAAAGTATGTTGACAGTATTTTGAATCTGTTGTTGTACAGTTGAGAATATGTGAAATAAAAAAATAATAGCAACAGGTCAATCCCCAAACAACACTGACATTCACTGACCACACGGCGGAGCTCAATCTATGCCCTGACAAGACGCCTGTGGCTATCAGTGAGGGAGATGGGGAGGGGAGAAAGGAGATAGGGAAGAGAAGGCAAAGAAAATAGGCAGAAAAAGGTGGTTTTGGAGATTTACCACATTTTTCCACCAAAGTTCAGGGCGAGCAGATGTAGCAGGGTGAGGTGGACTGGGACCTTACACAGGAGGTGCACTGATAATAGGCCTGAAAAAGGAAAGAAAAAGGAAAGGACGTGACGTGAGGCCAAGTACGGTGACCCATATTTGGAAGCGAGTAGTAAACAAACAAACACACACACACACACATACACCGTGAACATACACCCGGAGCAGTGGGCAGCCATATTGCTATCGCTGCAGCATCCGGGGAGCAGTTGGGGGATCGGTGCCTTGCTCGAGGGACTCACATAAGTCGTGGTATTAAGGAATGACAAGTTCTGAACATCAAAAATCTCTTAAAGGAGAACTTTTACAGATAATATCTGTAAAATTTACAGATAATGTACTCACCCCCTTGTCATCCAAGATGTTCATGTCTTTCTTTCTTCAGTCGTAAAGAAATTATGTTTTTTGAGGAAAACATTTCAGGATTTTTCTCCATATAGTGCACTAATATGGTGCCCCGATTTTGAACTTCCAAAATGCAGTTTAAATGCGGGTACAAACAATCCCAAATGCGGTTGTAAACGATCCCAGCCGAGGAAGAAGGGTCTCATTTAGCGAAACGATTAGTTATTTTCATAAAAATAATACAATTTATTTACTTTTTAATGCCAAATGCTCATCTTGTCTTACTCTGCCTGAACTGTTTTTTCCAGTTAGTGTATGTCGAAAAACTCCCATTTCATGTTCTCCCTCAACTTAAAATATGTCCTATATCGCTGTTTTACCTTTTTTGTTAAGGGTGTTTGATCTTCTTTGCATGTTCACTTTGCAAAGACTGTGTCGTTACTTCTGCAGCGATGTCAGATGATTTTGAAATTATTTTTGAAGTTGAGGGAGAAAATATGATTGGAGAGACAAGACGAGCTTTTGAGATTAAAAAGTATTTAAATGATATTTTTTAATGAAAATAACCGATCGTTTCACTAGATAAGACCCTTCTTGCTCGGTTGGGATCGTTTACAACCGCATTTGTGATCGTTTGAAGTCGCATTTAAACTGCATTTTAGAAGTTCAAAATCGGGGCACCATATCAGTCCATTATACGGAGAAAAATGCTGAAATGTTTTCCTCAAAAAACATAATTTCTTTACGACTGAAGAAAGA
>JAHKKF010501712.1:0-13341 GCA_019740295.1 Labeo calbasu
ATCTTTAAAACAGTCTAGAGTCTAGAAAAAAAAAAGCAGAATCCAGGCAAATGAAAAACAGATTTGGGAAAAAATAAAACTGATTTCATAGGGCCCTAGATTAAGTTACAAAAATATATTATGTAATGATTGTACTACTACTAATAAAATTATTATTAAATCATTGTTTTTTAAGGAATGTTTACCAGAAAAATTATGATAAAAATGTAAATACACAACACAGTATTTCAAATAAATAAATAAATGAAATAAATAATAAAAAAAATCATTTATCATAAAATCAATTAATTAATTTCATAGGGCCTTAAAATGTAATTTTGGTTAAACTTTTAATAAATTGCTGTTAAATTGTGTAAGTTTCATCTGATTTACTCTTTAAAACAGAGTCAAACAGAATTTGGCTAAAAATGAAATAGATTTCATAGGGCCCTAGATTGAGCTTGACAGATTTATTATTTAATTTAATTTAATTTAATTTATGTTTTGTTTTGTTTTTTTTGTTTGTTTTTTTTAAGGAAAGGTCAAAACTAATTTCTTTTCAGGATAGGGTATCTTAAGTAGGGTAAGAGTTTTTCCAATACTTCTCACAACAAGGAAAAATGTGAGATTTGTTCCTCCTTGTACCCTTTTTGTGGAAATTGCCTCAAGCTTAAGAATCCTACATATAAGAAACTTTTTTTTAATGCCGATTTGACAAGTGATATTGATGCACAACTTGGCCATTTTTTGAAAGATTTTGTTCTTTTAGCGACAGGAACTGTACTTGCATGACTTGAAATAGCTGCCCAGTAACACTAGCAAGATGGCGGCCGAGTGGACTGACCTGCATTAAAAACAGTGTTAGGAAGAAACGGGGGCCTGGCTCAAGCTTTGTCTCTTTCTCATCAAACTCGATTCTCTAATGTGGGCCTTGAGCTTTTTCTGAGCAGTAAAAAGCAGAGGAAAACAGGCAGGTAGTAAATAATGCATATGCTTCTTTTTTTCTTTTTTTTTTTTTTTTTTTGCAGAGGCGTTCACACTCTCAGCCTCGACACAGCCTCTCTGAAGTGCCCTTATTACAAAAGTGAGAATTTCTGTCCTTGTTTTCTCTGGGTTTAGCGAGAAACACGTCCCATCTCAAAGACGAAAACGATCCCATGAGATGAGACTGTGCTCTAAACGAGGAGAAAGGAAAGCAACACAGCTTCTCAACTTGCTGTTTTTTTGCATTTGTTTTGGCTCTGTTCCTCTTTCGGGCCCCACAGGACTCTTTTCACATTGTACTTTTGCGTCCAAACCCCGGTACTTTGCATCATCAACGCGAGTACCAGCGCGAGTACTAGCGACAGCTGTTTACCACTGTAGCTAGGTCACGACTCAGGAGGAGAAGACGCCATTTTCACTCTGTCATTCAAGTATTTGTCCCTTCGGATTTGCAACCAGAACGTTGCACGGAACAACATTTGCAGATGCATTGCATAAGATGTGAAGAATATGAGCTGCTCTCCAAAGGTAATTTATTTGGAGACGAAGAGCTATGAGAAATGCATTATACTGTAATAAGTTTGACTGGGAGCGTGCGAAGATGCAAATTGTACGTGATCAGCGGTGGTTCACTTCCATGAGGTCGACCAGATTGTTTTCATACTTCAATCCGCAGCCGAGTTTGGCATTTTTTAATCAGTATTTTGTCTTGTTTTCCAGTCTGAAGATCCTTAAACAGTATGCTTTTACATAGGTAGCAAAATTATGTGATTTTGTAAAGACTTGTTTTCAGAAAACGCATCTTGAATTGAGTTAGTAGCCTGTTAGTTTTCCTACCTGTTTGACAAATTGTATTTATGCCTTAAGTAAGCAATTTTGCTTGATTTTTGCCTTAAAACATTCATGAAAACAGCCCCAAATATTGATTACATCCTGATTAAATCCTGAAATGATGTAGGTGAAAATGCCATATTCTTGTGTACTACCATTCAAAAGGTTTGCGTCAGTAAGATTTTTAAGATTTTTTTGTAATAAATTAATACTTTTAATCATTAAATTGACCAAAAGTGACATTGAGGACATTTATAATGTTTCAAAAAATGTCAGTTTTAAATAAATTGTTTCTATTCAACAAAAAAAAAAAAAAAAACCCTGTAAAAATGTCACGGTTTCTGCAAAAATATTAAGCAGCACAAGTGTTTTCAGTGTAGATTGTAGTAAATGTTTCTTGAGCAGCAAATCAGCATATTAAAATGATTTCTGAAGGATCATCTGACGTTGAAGACTGGAGTAATGATGCTGAAAATTCAACTTTGCGTCACAGAAATAAATAACATTTTACAATATATTCAAATAAAAACCAATTATTTTAAACTGTAATACTATTTAAAAAAAAAAAAATGCAGCTTTGCTGAGCATAAGAGACTATCTTCAAAACATTTTTAAAATATTACCAATCCCAAAAAAGTTTTGCATCAGTAAAATTTTTAAAGATTTTTATTGAATAAATTAATACTTTTAATCATTAAATTGACAAAAAGTGACATTAAGAACATTTATAATGTTTTAAAAGATTTCTGTTTCAAAGGTCCTGTAAAAATGTCACAGTTTCTGCAAAAATATTAAGCGGCAAAGTGTTTTCAGTGTAGATCATAGTAAATGTTTCTTGAGCAGCAAATCAGCATATCAGAATGATTTTCGAAGGATCATCTGCCATTGAAGACTGGAGTAATGATGCTGAAAATTCAGCTTTGCATCACAGAAATAAATTACATTTTACAATATATTCAAATACAAAACAGTTATTTTAAATTGTAATAATATTTCAAAATTTTATTTATTTTTTACTCTATTTTTGACCAAATGAATGCAGCTTTAGTGAGCATAAGAGACTTCTTTCAAAAATATTTTTAAAATATTACCAACCCCAAACTTTTGAGTTTGCATTTTTTTAAGCTTGGCATACACCATCTGAATAATAGAGATGCTAGAGAAATGCTAGTCAAATACAAAAGTTTTCTTCCCTCCATTTCTTAACTCCAAGTGTGTTTTATGGAATGGTTAAGAGGCCTGTTAAAGGGATAAGAAAAGGAGGGTGGGGGCGGCTCGTCCATCTTCCTATGTTGGCCCAGGCCAGCTTGCCGCTTTTTTATTCAGTATTTTGTCTTGTTTTCCAGTCTGAAGATCCTTAAACAAAATGTATTTACATGTAAAGGTTTGTTTTCAAAGAATGCATCTTAAATAAATAGCCTTTTCATTCTATTAATAGCCTATTAGTTTCCTAGTGTTTGATGTTTGCCTTTAAAAAATCATGAAAACAACTCCAAATATTGATTACATTCTGATTACATCCCAAAATGTTTTAGGTGAAAATGGCACATTCTTGTGCACACAACCATTCAAAAGTTTTGCCTCAGTATGATTATTAAGCTTTTTCTGTAATAAATTAATACTTTTAATCATTAAATTGACCAAAAGTGACACTGAGGACATTTCTAATGTTTTAAAAGATTTCTGTTTCAAATAAACTATGTTTGTGCACAAAAATATTAAGCAGGCCAGCTTGCCGCATTTTTAATCAGCATTTTGTCTTGTTTTCCAGTCTGGAGATCCTTAAACAATATACATTTACGTGTAAAGACTTGTTTGTAAACGCTTGAATGAAGTTGATAGGCTATTCGTTTTTCTACGTATTTGACAAATTGTTTTCTTGTTTCACACTTAAATCTCACTAACATTTTCATTGATTTATGCCTTAAACAAGCAATTATGCTTGATGTTTGCCTTAAAAATTCATGAACACAACCCCAAATATTGATTATATCCTGATTACATCCTAAAATGATGTATGTGAAAATGCCCTGTTCCTGTACACTACCACTCAAAAGTTTTGCATCTGTAAAATTTGTAAATATTTTGTAATAAATTTATACTTTTAATCATTAAATTGACCAAAAGTCACACTGAGGACATGTATAATGTTTTAAAAGGTTCCTGTTTTAAATAAATTGTTTTTAAAAATCCTGTAAAAATGTATGGTTTCCGCAAAAATATTACAAGTGTTTCAGTGTTGATAATAGTAAATGTTTCTTGAGCAGCAAATCAGCATATTAGAATGATTTCTGAAAGATCATGTGACACTGAAAAAACAAATAGTGGTTTTAACTTAAAATAATTTGTTTCCCCACTGACTTAAAATGTCAAGTTGACTAAACTTAAAATTTTAAGTCAGCGGAGTAACAAATTATATTAAGTTGAAACAATTTTGAAAGATTTTTTGTCTAATGATGCTGAAAATTCAACTTAGCATCACAGTAATAAATTTCATTTTGCAATGTATTGGCATACAAAACAGTTATTTTAAATTGTAATAATATTTCACAATTTTACAGCTTTTACTGTATTTTTGATCAAATAAATGCAGCTTTGGTGAGCATAAGAGACTTCTTTTTTAAATACATTTTTAAAATTTTCTATCATTTACTGTAAATGATAGAGATGCCAAAAAGTTTTCTTCCCTGGATTTCTGAACTCCAAGTGTGTTTTATGGAACGGTTGAAAGGCCTGTTAAAGGGATAAGAGAAGGAGGGTGGGGGCGGCTCGTCCATGTTCCTATGTCGGCCCAGGCCAGCTTGCCGCTTTGCCTTGTAATTGCTGGCTTACAGTGTGGACGGCAGAAACATCAGAGCAGAGACAGATGGTTGTGCCTCTCACATCCCTCTCTGGAAGGGATTCAGCGCGCAGGCTGATTGAATTCAAGTGTTGGGACTCTCTAAGCCTGCCTGCTGCCTCCATGCCATATTCCAGCAGAGGAAGGAGGGTATTTTCACACGGCCATTTGTTTCTCCCTTCCTCTCACTGTTCCCCTCATTCTCCCTCAACGTCTCACTGTCCATCATATGGATTTTGTGCTCTTTATCTCTTTATTTAATTTTCACCCTTTCTGCCCTCTCTCCACTCATTTATATTCCAATATTTTGAGGAGGCACTGCCTCCCTTGCCTTCTTGGAGGAAGCACTCATGATATATACAGTTGCAATCAAAATTATTCAACCCCTCAGAAACTGCAGTACTTAACAAATACAAGCTTTTCTGTTGCATCTACAACAGTTTACTGGCATATTAAAAGTGATAATGTCAATTTTGAGTTCTAGGATTTTTTAATAACACAGCTATGTCAAAATTATTCAACCTCTTTTCAACATTGCTGTTTTAAGTCACTTATTTTTATGGTAGGAAATAAGATTGTCTTAAAACACACAATTAAGCCTTTAGAAACTCTATTAAAAAACAGAATTAGCTTGGGTTGTTACGCATACATACATTTAGCTCATGCATATGCTGAAGTTGAAAGTGAAAAGTGAAAAGTGACAAGTGATGACGTATTGTCAACTACGGTGACCCATAGTCGAAATTGGTCCTCCGCATTTAACCCATTATGAGTGCGCACACACAGCAGTGAGAAGTGAACACACACGCACACACACCCGGAGCAGTGGGCAGCCATTGCTCCAGTGCCCGGGGAGCAATAGGGGGTTCGGTGCCTTGCTCAAGGGCACTTCAGTCATGGTGGAAGGTGGAAAGAGCGCTGTTTATTCACAATCCCCACCTTCAATTCCTGCTGGTGCGGGGGTTGGAACCAGCGACCTATGGGTTACAAGCCCGACTCTCTAACCATTAGGTCATGACTGCCCCCAGCAAATATGGCAACGTCAACAGAGCTCTCACAAAAGCCATAGAGAAGAAATGGATCAGCAGTATGTCTGGTGTGCAAAAAAGGCAAAACACCAGCTCCACGATCAAAAATTGAGGTGGGCCAGTCCTGTTATGCGGTTGTTTTACTGTAGCAGAAGGTGGAAATCAAGGCTGTATGAAGGATATCATGGATTCTTTGAAGTATCAGGCCATTTTGGCAAGAATTGTGATGCTTTTGGTGCAAAGACTGAAGCAAATGATCAGTGGACTTTCTTACAGGACAGTCACCCAAAATCTACTTATGGTTGGTTCAGCGATCAATCATAGTATGTTCTTGAGTGGCTTGTTCAGACTCTCATTTAAAATATTAGGTTGAATTTGAAAAAAAAAGCAGTGGCAAAGTGAAAACCAAAGATTATCAGTGATCTGAAAGCTTCTTCAGGTGAGGAATGGGCCAAGATAATGTTGGGCGATATGCTCAATTTTCATATCGTCCTATCAATAGCCTGTGAGATCACCATCATATTATCGTGCTAATTTATTTAATTATTTACTTACTTATTATTTACACTGCACACGTCTGCGGCGCAAAGAGGGCCTTTCCCCCCAAAACGAGTTACTGCCCCCCTTTTCCATCGTCTCCCCTCGTTGCTGAATGGGATTGATTTCAAAAGTGAAAGTAAAACTGGAAAAACAGCACGCATAAGAAAGTGAGCATCAGCAATTGCAAGCCATTACAGATGGTATGCTTCCCACCCGAAACACCCCTTTGCCTTTGTGTTTATACCAGCCACCTTGCGGCAAGTTTCTAAAGTGCCCCAGAAGCGGCTCTCAGCACTGCATCGCTAAAGTTAGACGCAACCCTAGGCCAAGATTGCAGTAGAGAGGTGACAGAAGCTTCTAAGCACTTAATCAGTGTTTATTGGTGGTTTTAAAGAATAAAATATTCTGCACCAAATTGTACTTTTGTTGGTTGAATAATTTTTAACATTAATGTTTAGAGCCAATTTGATTATTATTATTATTTTTTTTAATCATCAACTTACATTCTCAGAATTGCTCAAATGTATTAATAAGTTTTCTCTAATAGTGTACTGATGTTTTTGTTGAATTGTTTTCACAAAATTTTGCTCTGTAGCAAAATGTCTTGCAGATCAAGGGGTTTGAATAATTTCGATTGCAACTATATGAGGGGTGTTTCCTCTGAGAAGGCAAAGGAGACAATGCCTCCTCATAATTTTGGTTGAGAAAAAATGTATAGTACGAAAAGTAAAAACAATATTACAATATTACAAAATATAACGTTACAAAGTGTATACGTCGCTCAGTTTTCTAAAGAAACTTCGTCCAACAACGACACCAGTAGGTAAAGTTACATTGGGAGTCTCTCGCCTCCCCTGAGCCCATTGAGTTTTAACAGACCCCGTAAAGCATGCCGTGGGTTTAGTGGGGGGGTAACTGAAAATGAATGAGGGAAAGTCACATGAGAGGAGGCAGCGCCTCCATTGCGATATGATTGGATATGACTAGTTACGATTGACTGTGATTGGTTTATGCAGTAAATCCCGCCTCTTGTGTTTGTGCATGTTCCACATTCGCGAATCAGTCTAATTCTAAGACTAATTTAAAAAAGTAAGTAAACAACTCACACTTAGATGTAATCACTTTATTAAATCAAAATAAGACTTGAAATGGTATGAAAACATGATCTGTGGAACTTTTAGTGAGTAATCATCTTGGTGAAGTTAAATCTCTATGTCTGTGACCAAAATTTACCAAGCTTTGATAAATGATGATCAGGAAAATTCAAAGTTAGTTAAAAGTTAACAATTAAAAAGTATAGCTTAACATAACTTCACAAATTATTGTTTAAATTGTTACTGCCTTGAGTTATTATTTTGGAATAAATGTAAAATGCTTAAACTGACATTCTTACTTAAAATAAAATAAAACTGATTACATTCTTAATGTAAAAAAAAAAACTTTTTTTTTCCTTTTTCTGGTAGTATGTAATATGTTTTTTTTTTTTTCACCTAATATACCTCCTACGATTTTAAGGAAATAAGTTAATTAAGAAACATGGTTTCTCCGACACTGGTTAATTTTCATATGACAGGCAGGTAAACAAATGAAATAATATTTAATATTTTTTAGTTACTGTTTAATTTTGATTGCTATTATTTTTTAATTGTTTATACTAACTTTACATTATTTAATTAATTAGCTTTTCATTAAACTCCCAAACCTCCTGCAGTTCCTTTATGAACCCCAATTTAAAAAAACTTACCATAATGTAATGTTTAATGCACTTTGTGTTGTTAGTAACAATGAATGAAATACAGGTTCATTCTCTTCATATTATTACATCAATGTGGTCACAAGTCATCTAAAAGTAATCAAAAAGTGGTCTTATTATATTACCTAAAATGTTTAAATTAATGGATTATGTTACTAACTACAATTTTTGTCATGTAATTTGGAATCATGTAACACACTACAATTTGTAAGTAATTGACCCAGTTCAATACACACACACACACACACACATCATTATTATTTACTATTATTCGACACACACATTCATGATGCATGACCTACAGTATGGGGTCATTGCACAAAGAGTTTGCCAGAGTTTGATGGTTCAACTTTAAGTTTCAGGGCTCAAAGCCTTGCCGTAGCAAACACCATAATGATCCCAGCAAGCAGACAAGTGCATTTGAAATATCACACAGTACGGCTCCAATCGTAACAATTCAAACTTGGGGCACGGCAACTGCGGCAAAATAGTGCAGAAAAGCACGGCCTGGACTTAATGCACCCTGCAGCCTGTGCAGAAAACTGAGAAGAGATGAAAGGAGTTTGCTTTTTTCAGGTCAATTTGCCTCCAGGGTGTTTACGCCTGGTAAAGTGAAATAGATCAGTGAGGGCTGAGCTAGAAGCTACGGATGATAACAGTGTTTGGCTTATCTGTGCATCGGTGTCAGCATTGCAACATCCTCGCCGCACAACCAGGGGATCACTATCTCGACTACTAACATAGCTGTGCCTCAACATAACTGTTGCCTTGTTTGCTAGTCGTGCACATTTGTTTCGCATTCGCATTCTTGCGTCTTGTTCTAACCGGGTGTGATGCTGTAAAGTGACAAGTGATAAATCTCCTGCATGCTGATGTAGTTTTTGCTCTAATCAGACGAGTTTTATAGGTCACTTGGTTGCTATTTGTGTTGCACTGTGCTGAAGAGCCCCGCCCACTGTGAAATGTTATTGGTTTAAAATCAAGCTGCTTTATTTTAAACATCACGTTTGTTCTGACTGGCTTTGATTTGGATGCTTCACTGCAGCATTTCACTTTCAAGGTTAGAAAACATTGTTAGAATGGCAGAATCTCCTTGATGTATATGTTTGTTGTTTTTCATTTTGGATTCGCCTTTGAATATTTGAATAGACTTGAAAGAACCTCTGAATCGGTTATTTTTCTCACTTAGTAAAACCTGATGTACAAGGAGAAAAATGGCTTTTTTGTTGAATTTTGATTGATTTTATATCAGTTTTCTCTGAATCTGAGCGTATTTGAGCCAAACCCATCTGTCATAAGACATGTTATAGTCTGAGAAATAAGATATCAGTCAAAACTGTATTTCTGTATTCCGTAAAATGCTGTGTGCCTTTATTTTCAAATGTTGCTTACTTGGTTACATGGATACTTTTTAAAAATAAAGGTTCCAAAAAGGAGTTTCCAAAGCGATGACACAAAAGAACCTTTTGAGTGAACAGTTCTAAAAAGAACCTTTTTTCTCAATAGACCAATTATAAGTTTGTAAACATTCGGTTGCAGAAAACCCTGGAGAGATAGCCTTTACGGCTAAAGAATTACACGGATATGGTACAAAATAGTGGAATTTAAAAAGATTATAGATTATATTGAATAGATGTTATTTTGAATATGTCCTCCACATATTACAAGAGCTTGTCACCCAGCGATAAGCGCTGTTATTCAACGAAACTGACATTAGATAATGGGATAGTCTTATAGATCTTAAACAGATATGTAATGTTTTTTGGGGTGGCAGTCTAATAATTTAAAAAAAAAAAAAGGTAAATTTGATTTTATATTTCAAGATTCTGGCTTTATTTTTGCAATTCTGAGAACTCGTCATTCTCTCTTTTCCTCTCGGCTCAGAACAGGACTTCTGAGCCAACTTCTGTTTTTTTCTCCGCAGAATTGACAAACTCACTATTTTTGAATTAAATCGAGTTGTAAAGTCCGAATTGGGAGATATAAACTTGCATTTGCAAGAAAAAAAAAGTTAGAATTGTGAGGTAAAATAAATAAATGTCATGTAAAATGTTAATAGTAATAGGTTTAAATAATATTTCACAATAACACAATACGTCCCCTATGAACAGCGTATGTGACTATTATGTAGACCTATTGTTTAAATCAAATTTATGCTTTAAAAGTAGAGTAATCATAGCAGTATGTACATTTAAACGTATGCGTTTAGCTTCAAATGGTGTCTTTGGTGACAGTATTCTATAAAAATTATTTGCATTCCGATCTTGACATCAGAAGGCACAAAAATTTATTTTTTTCTCTTATTCCATGGATTTTACTCGTTTACCTCCACTTGTTACTAGTGTTTTTCTGCAGCCACTATGCGCACACAGCTGCAAGTGACGTAACTGTGACGTCTACTCCAAATTGGTCTATAAAGAACCTTTTATCCACTGGAAAGGTTCCATGGTTGATCCCAATTGATCCCAATAAAGAACCTTTATTTGTAAGAAGTAGATAATTGTTAGCTTGCCACTGAACAGTTTTGACAAGCTGGAGATGTTTCTCTTTTAAATCACCTAAGTAAAGAATATAAGAATGGGAAAATCTTTTGATACATTTGATGGGCCTTCAGGTTAGAAAAATCCCAAATGAGACTCTTTTAGTTGTTATTCCCATGGCAGTTAGGAGAACAAGTGGAGATTTTTGCTTTTCAGATTTGTCCCCTGTGAAGAAGTCTAATGTGTCTTTCAGAGAAAATCTCAATGTCTCAAACATGAAATATTCCAACTCAAAATAATATGAACTCAAACACTTCTCAGCAGTTTCTTCCAAGATCAATTAATCTTGGCTATATCCACATGAATTTCTTAGCACTTATTGCATGTCAACAAATGACTGATTTGTTTCTATTTTTATTCCTCTAAAGGCCTTTTAGCAGAAACATCTGAGATGATGTTGAAACGTAAAGCATAACTGTGAAATGAAACCCTAACCAGAATCTAATTCCCTGTATGATAATTAGGAATCTCCAGCTTGATTTATAGGAAAGCTGACACCATGTCTAGGTGTTGCTAGAGGCCGTGTGTCACGCTGTTCTGGCGTTGCTTATGTTTCCTCTCATCATAATTATGTGTACAAATTGGAAGGAGGAAGCTTAATCTAGATTTTAGGCAAAAATGACTTTTTCATACCAGATGTGTTGATGGAGAACACAGCTTTTAACACATGCTCCGCTCAAGGGCATCTGAGTCAGCCGTGTGCCGTGCGTGCAGTTCTGCTCTAGATCATATTTCAGTATGAGCAATGCCATTTCATGTTTTTCATCTGAATTCGTTCGTACCTACAGACAAGAACAGAGATGTTTGTTTGGGTGATCCAACATTTTAAACCCTTTTTGGAAACAGACTCTCTAAATCGTACAAAGTCGACCCTCAGAAAGTAGACGGATTGAACTTTTTCCACCTGACTTGTTTCCTGTGAGGCTTATCAACGTAGGTAAATGTCACGGTGTGTCTCACTAATGTAACTGAGATTTGAGACCTTTTCTTCTGGACCTTTACGCCATAGTCCAAACAAACATATTGATGGGTAAAACCTCAAAGGAGGACTGGTTATAAGTTAGAACAGAAGCATTTCTGGATGCTTCTGGAGATGATTGCAAGTGAAACATATGGACTGAAGGTTGTTTTTGAGTGTGGGCTTGTTTACTTCTGCACCAGAGTTATTAATGGATGCTTGTGAGGGGGAATCAACCACCTACGGTTTGGATTCTCATGTAAATGGTATTTACAAGACAACTTGAAACAGCATTGGTAACAGACTAAGATGGTTTTAAATGTTCAGACCAGACTTTTGGCTGGGGTTAGCCCAGGGCTTTAGCACATTTTTTGTGCAGTCAGCCACCTACAGTTTGGATTCTCATGTGGAGGACATTTAAAAGGCAACAATCTGAACATCTCAATTATCAAGCCATTTTGATTTCTGAACAGTATGACGTCATACTGCTCAAGCCTCGACCACGGCCACTAATGGACTGCCCCGTATTAGCATATTTTCGCCCTCAGCAAGTTATACACCGCCCGCCATTTTGGAGCAGCTGTAGCAACAATATCTCGTAAGCAATGCAGGTATTTTGTAGTGTTGGAAACTCAAAAGTGAAGACCAGGAGACTCTTGGGTATCTTCAACAGAGTTCTTTATTGAGAACGCGCTGCAGTCATCAAAAGTCTAACTTGTTGTTTATATACATTTAGGGGACAGTGCTTAGAAAAGGAGACCAAGCACCTGGGTGACGACCCCAAACAGAGCATGCAAATGAAGTATTCAGGTATAGCAAACTGCCCCATTTCACCAGTCCTAATTCCATCATCATAACTACTCGAAGACTGGGGCAGAGGCACCAAGAGCCATTACAAACAGATTCTTACATTTTTAATCCCACAGTAGTTAGATGTAAAAGTGAACATTAGAGTCTTTATTTTCTCCCAACATCAAAGCCACTGAGGATGCAGTGGATTAGTTTTGTTTTTGATGGTAATGCGACACCAATTACTCACACACACACACAACAAACGGAAGAGAGGCGGCGGGGTAAGCAGAGCTCATTATCATTTAAAGAGACATGCAACAAAACGGCTCGCTGTAAACACAGCTGTTTTTGACAAGGTAAAAAGGTGTTGTTTTACACAACCATTGAGGAATGTTAAAAAATATATATAAAGATCATAAAGAGTCAAACCAACTTGTGGAAAATGAGCATCAGACCAGGCCATTGGCTGTTATTAGAAGGGATTTTGGCACTTTTTACACGTTATGTGTTGTACTTTAATTACCATGAAATCATGTAAGGATCAATTACAATTTAATTGGATTGTGTGTGCATGGTTTTGAGATATATTTTATATATGAAGAGTTCAGATGCAAAAGCCTCTAAGTGCTGTCTGAAATTTTCATCTAAAATGAGCATTTTAATCAGGCTTGTATATTTATGTTCAATTATTACACTTTAATTGCATAGAAAAGTACCTGTACATTGCCATTAGAGTGAAATTACAGAACCTAAGGAGGAGCCTGATGAAAAAGCTCATTTTAGATGAAAATTTCAGATGGCGCTTAGAGCTTTTGCATCAGAACTCTTCCTATATATATATGTGTGTGTGTGTGTGTGTGTGTGTGTGTGTGTTCTGGTATATATGGTTTATGAGGACAAATGTGTATAATGACATGGGTACAACAACGTAAACATGGTTTATGAGGACACTTCCTGTGTCCCCGTAAAACAAAAGGCTTAAAAAACATACTAAACAGTTTTTATGAAATTCAAAAAGTGTGTCTCCTGTGAGGGCTAGGTTTAGGTATAGGGTAGGTGTAGGGCGATAGAAAATACGGTTTGTACAGTATAAAAAC
>JAHKKF010501714.1:0-11276 GCA_019740295.1 Labeo calbasu
CTCAACACACCAGGAAGTTTCTAGTATGCTTAGTAAATGCTTGATTAGCTGGTTCAGGTGTCTCTAATTGGGGTTGAAGCTAAACTCTGCAGGACACTGGCCCTCCAGGACTGAGTTTGGGTACCCCTGTTCTAGTAAGCGCAAATGGCTACGTCAAAAACGCCACCGTGGTCATGGCACGAGGATACTATTAGAATTCTAATTATTGGGAATTTTTAAGTTAACTTTCTATTTAGTTAACTTTTAAGTTAACTTTCTATTAAAACATTATAGAGCCCCACTGGTCAAATCATGTTATTGCAGGCCCTTACATTATGGCATGTGAGATCAAATGACTATTCAAGAACAAAACTATTTGCTATTAATGTTGACTAATGGTTTGGGTGACGCTTGTCACCTGACAGATCTCCAGTGATAGCCGAGACGCCAAAGTAGAAGCCCTGCGGCAGACGCACGCCGGGAACATCCAGACAGTCTCTCCACTCATGCTGCCCGTCGATATCCAGCATGATCTGCACAAAACACACATATGTCAGTGTGATGTCAGGAAAGACAGTATGCATCCATGGCAAGCGTCTCTCACCGTGAGTCTGCGCCGGACATATCTCATGAACAGGAAGCTGTCATGCTTCAGGTTGCGCACCATGGCGTTACAGCCGCCCAGTTCTGTGGGCCGCCCGTCCCGCTCGTGATCGTAGCTGATGGTGCCATTGCCCACCATGGCCAACACATATGGGAATATCCTCTGATAAAGAGCAAAAGAGACGAAAGCAGAATGAACTCAGCATGTGATCCACCACTAGTCAACATTTACCTTGTCTGAGTAGAGCTAGTGAGCGGCTGTTACCTGTGTGCGGGGCGTGTATCTCTTTCTCTGGGCCTAAAAACAGACACACACACAAACACATTAAACACACACAGCTCACTCTCACACACAAAACAGATACGTGTCAAAACATACTTGTGTCAGCAGCAGTTCAGAGTCCGACTACTCTATGAGAAGTTTTAAATTGTAAACAGTAAGGATGTTCTCAAAAATTATGTCCTAACCTGTATGTTCTTAACTGCATGACGTTCTTTAAAACACAAGCTATTTTGAGAATAGGAAAAGTCATCATGGAAAAGTTCTACTGTGGACTTCAGTCTCATGTTTTCTGTCTATTCATGTAAGAGATGGACTTAAAGGAGAAGTTCACTTACAGAACAAAAATTTACAGATAATTTACTTACAGAAATTGTTGGCAAACATTTTAGGATTTTTCTCCATATAACAGACTTCAGTGGTGCCTGTGATTTTGAACTTCCAAAATGCAGTTTAAATGCAGCTTCAAAGGGCTCTAAACGATCCCAGCAGAGGAAGAAGGGTGTTATCTAGAAAAACTATTATTTTTTTTCTAAAAAAAAAAAAAAAATTGACAATTTACATACATTTTAACCTCAAATGAACTCTATGCATTCCGGTTCATGACAGTTAGGGTATGTCAAAAAATTCCCACCTCATTTTCTTCTCCAATTTCCAAATCATCCTACATCGCTGCAGAAGTACTGACCCAGTGTTTACAAAGTAAACGCACAAGGAGGGTCAAACACCTTTCACAAAAAAAAGGTAAAACAAAGATGTAGGATTATTTTAAAAATTGGAAGAGAAATGAGATGGGAGTTTTTTGACATACCCTAACTGTCATGAACCGGAATGCACAGAGTTCACGCAGAGCTAGAAAAGATGAGTATTTGAGGTTAAAAAGTACATAAATTGTAGTTTTTTTTGGAAAATAACTGATTGTTTCGCTGGATGCGACCCTTCTTCCTCAGCTTCAGCCCTCTGAAGCTCCATTTAAACTGCATTTTGGAAGTTCAAACTCACGGAAATCCACTATATGAAGAATATTCCTAAAAAAAAATTCTCAAAAAACATAATTTCTTTACAACTGAAGAAAGAAAGACATAAACATCTTGGATGACAAGAAGGTGAGTAAATTATCTGTAAATTTTTGATCTGGAAGTGAACTTCTCCTTTAACCAGATATCTGTGTGGACTGTATCAGACTCCTTCATACACAAATATCACTGGATTATTACAATTAATGACTAAATGAATCTGATATTTCTATCTGGAACACAACAGCAAACAATATACATCACTGTCTAACAACAGTTTATGAAGTAAAACAAAACGTGCAAAAGGCCTTTTCTTAGTCCTGTACACAGATACATATTGTATTGTCACTGATTGTGCTATCAGCGTTTGATTTCTGTACCTCCAGAAGTTTCTCCTCATTGGGGTAAGTGTCCACAAACACGCCAAGTCCTGTGAAGAAATCCCTGTTTCCAAACACTGGACCTGCAGACAGGTGAGGGATGATGTACAGTCATTAGCAAACAAACCTAAACCGGAGATCAGTCTTGACTTGGTGAAACAAGCGTCTGCTGCTCTCACCTTTTTGCATGCGCTCTTTGGTGTACCATATGGCCAGACCGTCACCGTTCAGATTCTTCTTCCCTTGGCCGTGAATCTTAAAATGAACCTGTAGTTCCCAGTCCCTCAGATGACAAGGCTACACACACAGTGTTTAGTCATAGTATTTGCTGGTTGCCAGGTCAATTTTAACAATAGTCTTATTTCCTCTAGTTAATGGTTAGGGGTTGGTTAGAGTTTATATTTGTTTAATAAGAATGTCACAAAAAATACACTAGTGTGAATGGCAGTGTATTAAGCACACTAGTAAGTGCCGATGACTCACCATTCGGCTCCATATGGCTCCTTGTTTGCTCTGCTGGTCTGGAGTGAGACGCACATAATCGGTGGTGACCAGAGCATCTCCCATCAGCTCCCAGTGAGACGAACCCGACACACCGATACCTGAAACACACACACATCATAAAACATAAAACACAGACATGTTTGTTTGACTATATTGCAGAGGACATTGCATAGAGTTCCATTGTTTTTATGTCAGGTTAATGATATTTTCTATCCCCTAACCAACATCTATCCCTAAACGTACCCATCACAGAAACATGTGCAGAACACTAGATTCAAATAAAAAACATATTTTGGCTGATTCATAAGCATTTTTTAACTAGTGAGAACCAGTGAAATGTCCTCTTTAGTGGGTTGTCAAAGTATTTTACAATGTAAGTGAGGACATTTCGTCCTCACAATTATACTTAAAAAGGTACACAAATATCTGTGTTACCTTCTCAAATTAGTAATGCCAGTTACTTTGTTTTCCCATTTATACATTGACATCTCTCTCCTGTTCCCATGTTGAGACAGTGAGGTGCAGAGGTAGGGCCTCTTCCTTCAGCCTGACGCTTATTAAAGGGTCATGAAACCCTAAAACACATTTTTTGAGATGTTAACATATATGCATAGGTTGCACATTAGTGAAAACAATTATAGCACTCATTATGTCTATTATTAAGGGAAAAGTGATTACTTTTCCATTTATTGGATCCATTTCATTCTTCCAGTTCAAAAAGCAAAAGCAACAACATGAAAAGTGACGTATATGTGTTCATTTGGAGTGGCGAATGGCAGCCGTGGCTGGAGAGTACAAATCTACCTCATAAGTTCTTCAAGCTATTCTTAGTATTAATTAAATAAACTCTTAGGATCCAGTCACTGCACTGTATTATGCATGAGGTCGTATCACAGCAGTGAATTCAAATCTCAGGAAAGAGCTTCCGCGCTGTCACTTCATCTCTGTAAACATGACCGTAACAATATTTAACATGTAACAACAACACAATCACTTTTTGTGTGAACAGGTCTTTACAGTTGACAGAAATAAGCCTATAACTTTTGGGGGTTTTCTTATTAATAAATAAGCAAGACCAGCCCAGGTGACAAAAAAGTAACGCAAAAGGTAACGCATTACTTTCCATAAAGTGTAACTAAGTAATGCAATTAGTCAGCTTTTTTATGGAGTAACTCAATATTGTAATGCATTACTTTTAAAAGTAACTTCCTCAGCACTGGGTGTAATGGTCTTTCTAGTGTACAGAATGTATTTTCTATTCCTTTACCCTAACCCTACTCTATACACAAAACTTTCTGCTTTTTTACATTTTCAAAAACCTCTGTGTGGTTTATAAACTGTTTTCCTCATAGGGACTAAAAAATGTCCAAAATGTCAAAAGAAATGTTAAAATTTACTGGTATAACTACTATCCTTGTGGGGACATTTGGTCCACATTAGGTAGGGAAAACAAGGTACACACACACACATACACACACAAACTCTCTCTCACACACACATTCTTGTATATGTGATTTAAGGGGATTCTCCATAGGCGTAATGTTTTTTATACTGTACAAACTGCATTTTCTATCCCCTTACCCAAACCCTATACCAAAACCTACCCCTTACAGAAAACTATTGGCAATTTTTGAATTACAAAAAAACATCGTTTGGTGTGGTTTTAAGCCTTTTGGTTCATAAACCATGTTTACGTTGTAGTACTGTCATTATACACGTTTGTGTCCTCATATACCATATATAACGCTCATAACTAGCTGCGCACGCACATCTAATGCAGCAGCCAAAAACATGACATTAAACAGACGCAAACTGCTTCCATTCCTGTGTCAGACTGATAGTGTGTATCATATGCGCATAATTATTATGATGGTAAGAGCTAAACGAGAAAGTCGCGAGAATGGTGAATTTATAATACATTTGTGTCTCTTACCCTGGTAAGGCTTGGACAATGAATACTCTCTCTTTAAAAACTCTTCCATTTCATGACCGTCATCACATAAACTAACACTGAAAGCTGCAAACAGAATCAACGATGATCCAGGAATCATGATTTAATTCAAGGCTTTTCAAACGCGACCACTGAATACACGCTCGCGGCCATCGAATCCCACAATCGGTCAATGCTGACACTCAATTGGCTGCTGCTCATACACGTCGCGCTTCTACTGGCTCTCCCACCTGTCAATAAAACATCAGCCCTCCCACGTATCAGCAAACAAGACTGAAGATTTGTAGACATAAAAGATTTTGCAATATGCTAGTGGTTACTGACTCTCCACATTTCCTTTTTATATTCATCTTCTCTATAGACCGCGGAATTCGGTGTTTTTTATTATTATTATTAATTTTACATAATAGTTTTATTTTATATGCACGTCTCATTCTTTAGAAAATTTAAGAGAATGCACAAAAAAATATATAATATAATAATTAATTGCTAATGTATTATTATTATTATTATTATTATTATTACGGAATCATCTTACTTCCGGAGTATATTATGTAAGGACTGATTTAGGGACTATCGTAAAACGACACTGATGATAAAAAAAACGAGAAAACGTACACCAGCGCCAAACATTCAGGTCATATTGTCAGTTTAACAAGAAAGTGAAGAAAAACGGTTGCTTTATCAAACTTCACACTTAAATTACACGATTTTACGTCAAGTCAATGAAACGGACACATTATGAAGTGCCTGGTAGTTACTGTTATTTGATAACTCTGATATCAGTAGAATGCGGAGATTTTACACTCTAATCATTCTGTATTTAAATTCTTTTGTGGTTACCAGAAAACCTAAATTAACTTTTGAGTGTCAATCACTACTGAGGTTTTACTTTTAACTGAAGCACAAACATCTCATATGAGGTCAAATCCTGTGATGTGAAGTTTGTCAGAGAGTGTGATTTGTAGACGCTCTCTTAGCTGAGCTGCAGTATGGCGCGTCTGACTGCATGTGAATATCAGAACTCAAAATATAACGTCTGAATTGATAAGAGATCGGCATCAGATTTCAAACACAAACACACACACACGGGTCAGGATGGAGCATACTCCAGAGGAACACACCAAAGAAGTGGATATTTATCGGGACACATGGGTGAGATTTCTAGGTGAGTCAAAGACACTCATGTGACCTCCAGGAGTTAGTTACCTATGTGTTTGTCTGATTTGGTCTCTCATGTTTTTTATTTGAGCTTTTCGGTGTTTCAGATTGAGCAGTTGAGAGTCATTGATGTCACTGTCACAGTGATCCACTGCTGCTACTGTTTGTGACAGTATTATGTACTAGCCTTATTACAGTTTATTCATGGTCATTAAACAGGAATGAAACTTAAGTGTTGATGTCCTCTTGGGCTTTATGTGTCCTTCATCAGATTGAGATTCAAACACATGTCTGGTTTACTACCCTTGTGGGGATTCTCCATAGGTGTAAAGGTTTTCCTACAAACCATATATTCTGTTGCCCTACACCTAAACTTACCCCCACAGATAATGTTCTGCATTTTTACATTATCAAAAAAACTCATTCTGTATAATTTATAAGTTTGTTTACCCATGGGGACCTCAGTTTAGGTCCCCACGGTGACACGAGTCCCCATGAGTCTGTGTGTATTCAGATTTAAGTCCCCACCAGGATATAAAAACGAGGTGATATTCGATCTCACACACACACTGAAGACTGTCATCAGCCGGATTGTGTGTGACTGTGACAGATTCAGTTGTGAGTTTCTCAGCAGGACTAACAGTGATGTTACAGTGAGTAATTATTATAGTATCCAGGGCACTGCATACGCCTTAGTTTAGCTTCTTCTTTTCAGACACATTTATTTTCTGCACTATTTGCAATAGTTCAGTAACAGTGAAACCGCTCCAGTGCCATTATATGAGATATCAGCACTTATGAAGTGCTGCTCAGTTAAAGGGACCAGAACCGACTCTAGTTATAATGAATACAAGTATTTCCTTAATTTGGATTTGTACATTTTGCTAAATTCTGTTGTAGTTTTTCACTGTAGGAAACATAAGCATGCAAACAGCTCATAACAACCAACCCTCACAGGCATTTTGGAAAATGTATTTTGTATAAAATTCATTTTTTTTGTCCCATTGTTGTCCTTTTTTAACATGTTCTAGCACATTAATGTTGCACAGTTATGTTCGTTTTGAAGACAAATATAGTCTAATGTAATTAACAGATTTTTGTGCTGGATGAGACTAAAGCCACAGTCTTGTTTGGACTTCAGTCTCACTAAAGTGTTCAAATGACATTGTAAAAGACACATTATTGCTTTAGTCTGACTGGAATCTTTTACAGTTTTTTTTTTTTTTTACAACCGTTATGACACATTTCTCTATAGTTAGCTCACTTTTTCTAAACTCTTCCCACAGTTCTCCTCACCAACTTTAACTCAGCAGTTCATTTCACATTCAAAATGCACTAAAAACACTTCATACAGTCTCAAATCAACTCATTCTTTATAAAACTAGTGACGATTTTCACCCAAAAAAACACTCTTTTTCCTTTATGAAACAGTGACCTAAAAAGACTAACGACAGGTAGAATTACACAATGATTTCTTCTGTAAAATATCTTTATAAAATGAGAATGACTGACTGCAGTAAAATTTTTACATGTTTTTGTTACAGCACAATTGCTCAGTTTCCCCTTTGGTAAAAATGACAATGACGTTGAAAGACTAACACTGTCTTGGTGTTCAGCTATATCTAATAGTTTTGATAGAATTTCATACTTTAAATTTGTAATATATCTCAATATGGTATTACTGTAGAAATGTAGCAAATTGCTCTTTAGTTCTGATCTGTATAATGTTTTTAACAGTTTGGTAAAGAGCCTGTAATCAGTCTGTCAGCTCTGTGTGATTGATAAGAGGTTTTGATAAAGTTTAACACCATAAATGTAAGCGTGTGTCTGACGTATGCATCCGCAGGGTATGCTAACGAGGTGGGTGAGGCGTTTCGCGCGCTGGTGCCGGTCAGCGCGGTGTGGGCCAGTTACGCTGTGGCCACTGCATACGTGTCTGCTGACGCGCTGGACAAAGGCAGGAAAGCAGCAGCGGTGAGTCTGAATCTGTGTAGATCAGTCTGGCTCTGATGGACACCATCTTCTTGCCTGCTCTTACTGACGGTTTGGCTGGTTTGTGTCTGCAGGCTCACACTGAGGATCATGGAAAGGCGGTGCGGGTAGCCGTCGCTGTGGTCGACACATTTGTCTGGCAGGCTTTGGCTTCAGTGGCCATTCCTGGATTTACCATCAACCGCGTTTGTGCCGCGTCGCTCTTCCTGCTGGGAAAAACCACACGATGGCCACTTCCTGTGCGCAAGTGGACCACGACCGCCATCGGCCTCTCCACCATCCCATTCATCATCACACCCATCGATAGGTGAAAGACTGTGCGTGTATGTGAGTGTGTCAGAGTGAGTATCCCAGTGTTTTGATGTCAGTCTGTTTGTTCTTCATCAGGTCGGTGGATTTCCTGTTGGACTCCAGCCTGCGGAAACTTTACGATGAAGGAGAAAAACGTGAATGAGCTGTGACGACACTGACCTCTGACCCTTCCAGCCAGCATGAGCGTCTCTGACGTTGATGTCATTTCTGGCGTTTTAGATGAACTGTGCCTCTTAATTTGCATGTGTCTCAATGGTTTTCATTTGTGTGGCTGTTTGTTTTCAGATGTTTACTTCAGCTCTTTTGTCACATTATTGCATGATTTTATTACAGTGCTTTAAAGTCAGTATGTTTCTGGTGAACGGTTGAAGAATCCAGTACTGTATGTTTCCAAACTGTGCAAATGATAAACTAGTGAAGGCTAAGTTTCTAAATACTGTAATATCAAATCAATTTTAAGTGTTTCTGATGATCTGTCATTAATGTTTAATCTTATGGTAAAGGGATCAGGTGCATTTTCTAATGAAGCCATAAACTCTATGCAAGTTCAGTTCTGAATGTTTTGCAGGAGCATAAAAAGTGGAATTATTAAACAAATATTTTTTAATCAAACGTCTTATTATTTCTTAGTCCTCAATGCTTAAAGGTGTTATTTACATCAAAGACAACTTTAAAATTGATAATGCTGAACATTTTAAGGCAATAATATGATCTTTACTGGGAACTTAAAAAGCATCCCATGAATGATCCAGTTGATTGAAGTGGTTATTAAACAGTGGTTTATTGGTTATTGAAAAGAAAAATAATCAAACAGAAATACGTTTCTCTCTGTTGATTTATAATAACTAGCAAACTTCCACTGAAATCTACAAAAAAAAAAGTTTGTGACTCCGAACCATCTCTGTTGACCACAAAACCTCGTGGTTGTACTCAGATGTTGTGATTTACACCTGTGAGAGAGCGGCTGGTTACTGAGTTAACGCCTAGCTGTTGCTGGTTAACTTGATTACCATTAGCTCCACTAAAGCAGAAGAGACGATGCTGTTCTTGTTTGACTAAAGATGGTTTCAGGACGGCTGTTGTTGATGTTTGTAGCCACTGCAATGGCACAAAACGGTACGTTTCTCATCTCTTTCCGTTTCAGATGTGTGGGTTCCATAACTGGAGCGGTTTGTGTTTAGATTTATCTGTAGACTGTGGCGGCGATGATTCGGTCACTATCCGGTGGAAACCCAGACTGGATTTGTTCCAGAAATTGGATCCGTCCAAAGCTCTGCTGGGAAACTGTCCGCCAAGCTTCACGGTGTCCGACGACACGCTGCTCTTCTACGTGTTACTGCGAGACTGCGGCTTTTTCAAACAGGTACGTGATTTGGAGATTCACTCAGACGAATCGTTTAGCTGATTCTCTTCCACGGGTCTGACAGGTGACGGCGGATAGAGTGACGTACTCCAACATGCTGATCTATGACCGACGGCCGGAGCTGCCTTTTATCTCCCGATCAGTCCAGTGCTTCTATGACTCGTAGGTGATCAGACCTCAACACTGAATTCATGATGGAGAGATGAGTTCATTTCATTAAGTCTTTGAACTTGTTTTTCACAGAACTGTAAGCAAGACGACAGCATTCAGTGCTGTGGAGGAATATGAGAATGAAGGACCGGTGACCTTCAGCTTGGAGTTCATTAACAGTTAGTGTTAAACTCACGTTTACATTAGTCCTCATCGTCTAAGCACTCATTTCCAGTTTTATTTTCTTAGACTTTAAATAAAAGTAATCACTTCCAGCATAAACCAGCTAAGGACCAGCTTAAACCAGCACCAAAACATACCTAACTAGCATCCCAGCATCAAAACATACCTACCACCTGGTTTTTTCACCAGGGTTGCTTTATCTCGGAAACTAATTTACAGACACTCGCAATCCAATGGATTAAATTCACATTCTGTTTCTAATCAGTGAATGTCCTTGTTCACTCAGATGTGTCACATTGGGTCATTCTGGTATTCAGTGTGTTTTTGTGTCCCCTGTAAAGATCACGATCTTAACCTAAACTTGCCTCACTTACTTACCCCATTGATCTTGATGATCTTGGTTATAATAATGAGGAATAGGCCTATGAATTGTAAAGCTGTTTTACACATAAATAACCCCATTTGAACTTTAAGCATTTTAATCCACTAAATCACCTTTTTTTTTTTTTTTTTTTTTTCTTCTTTTTTTCTTGTCTCACCAGACTTGTGTATCTCTCATCTCTCTATCATGATTGAATAGAAAGGTGCTGAAAACTGTTTGAATCCTTTTTTTATTTATTTTTTATTTTTTCTGTTTTCATGTGGTGCTCCGTAATGATGCATTAAATATATGGGCTAATAATAATTTAATTAGAAGGGCTATATCAGGGGTGCTCAACCCTGTTCCTGGAGATCTACCTTCCTGCAGAGTTCAGCTCCAACCCTGTGTTTGATCAGGGTTGGAACTAAACTCTGCAGGAAGGTAGATCTCCAGGAATAGGACTGGGCACCCCTGGGCTATATTGACCTATTAAGAGTTTGCTTACATCTAGATTGTAATTTTATTTATTTATTTATTTATTTATTTATTACTATTTTATTACAAAAGAATTCTGAGGTAAATCCATAATTAAATGGATAAAATGGGCAAAAAGTTGATCATACTGATTTCAAAGTTAAGGATTCATTGGTTTGAATATACATTGAACCAAAAACTAACATCTTAACATCTTAGTTGATAATTCAGTATACTTTATTTTTGACAAAACATCTCATGTTTTGGTTGTGACAGCACATTTTCGGCAGTGACCACGTCACAATGTTTTGGTAGCGACCACATCACAAAATTTTAACTCTCATACTAAAACACTACTAAAACATACTAAACAAAAATTGCATAACCGTACTAAAATTGTTTATTTTCCCCAAATATGATGATTGTGTTCCTTTTTGTCACTACTGAAACTATGATGACCTGTTTTGATGGTGACAGTAGTGACAATTTTAGATACTTTTGAACCTAGCTCAAAGATGCATCACATGATCAGCACATGGTTACCTAGCACAGTTCTGAACAGTGGTA
>JAHKKF010501725.1:0-23508 GCA_019740295.1 Labeo calbasu
GTTTTCCTTGGTCACCTTTATCCATTTGGTTGACTATAATTGACAACTACATGTCAACTAAATCTCATCAGAGTATGATTAGTTATGTAAGGGTTAGGGTAGAATAAGTTTGGATGTACTTGTAAACAGTGCTGTGTAGTAACTGATTACATGTATTCTGGATTACGTAATCACATAAAAAACAAACAAACAAACTTGTAATTAGATTACATAACATTACATACTATTCACACACCAGCAATAAAGTAATCAGCATTTACATAAGTCTTCTTTTTCATCTTTTAAAGTTCCCTTCTAAAAAAGCTTTCCACTTCCTGTATATACATTCAGAAAATCTTCTAGTTTTGTGGACATTCACACAAAGACCAGTCACTAGTCGTGTGGATATAATTACAGAAAACTGAGAAGCCACTGGCATTTGACCGCTGGATTTACAAAAATCAATTCAGTTTTAGGAAGTGTTTTCTCAGCATTTCATGGTTTTGTCTTTTAAACACATTAAAAATCACAAATTTAGGTTGTTTCTTATTTACATGTAATGCAGGGAACTTCTTTTCAGGGAACTTGGAATACTCCTTGAGATTTGAAGGGAATAAGTAAATAATTAAATAAACACATTTGCATGTTCACAGTTCTCTAACGTTGGTTAATAGTCTCATGACATGCAGGCAAACATATTTATTTTTGTTGACTGTGTTTTTTAGTGTTGATTGTTGTTATTTAACAATTATTTTCATTTTACATTTTTATGATTTGATTAATTATTAGCTTTTCAATAAGCTCATGAATTAATGCATGTTTCATGTTGTTAATGACAGTGAATGGAATATATTGTTATTCTCTTTGCATTGTTTTTTTTTTTAAATATCAATATGGTTCAAGATTATCCTATTAAAATCAACGTGATAAACGAGTTAGGTCAAAAGTAATAAAAAAGTAGTCTGATTACCTAAAATGTGTAACGTAATAGGTTATGTAACTACAATCATGAAATCTGGAATCAGTAACAGACTATAATTCATCAGTAATCTACCCAGCACTGCTTTTAAAGTTACTTACAGTCAAGTGTTAACAGATATACTATCTACTAATACTCTGTTGACACATCCCAGTTGACATGGACATTGCGAAGTTACTTTTAGTCAACAGAATGTCTAAAGAAGACCATCAAAAAAGCTGTGATGGTTAACACTGTTCAGAAGTCCACTGCAACATGAATAACATGAATAACTCTTGTTTATAGAGACAGCATTAACCACTTGACAGAAGAGCATCTACATAAAAATAAAGTAAAAAATCCTTTGCTGGCCCACGAATGAATTTTTCTGAGTTATGCGAATGTTCTTTTATAGGCGTCACCCTGAGAAACAATTCCTGTCTGAACAGACCTTAAATGATGTACAAGCTATAATTTGTTAGACAAACGGGAATAAAACATTTGCCTGATGAAACAGCCTGGTTCAAAGAAAACACGGCTGGATAGACAGGGTTACGCAGTTATCCCTAAACACCTAAGTGACACGGCTCTAGGAATGCTGTAATTATCAGGTTGATTAATATCTAGTCAGCCCAAGGCCAGACTCTGAGGGAAGCTCGGTAAGTGAGACTTTAATAAGTGTTTTGCTCAGACAGCTCCTCCAGCAAGACCTCACTCTCCATATCATTCAGCATTTTGGAGACTAGCTGCTAATATTTTGACCCTAACCTCACTGGATCTTCCCCGTCCACCCTCAGAGACCCTCGCTAAGTGCAAATGACTAGAATCGCTGTCGTATCTCTCCTCGCGAAGAAAAATTGTCCTTATCTGAGCTGCGCTCTGTCAATACCTCATTGTTCAGATACTCGCAGACAGGAGCATTAAAAAGAGCTTTTTAATTGCTGCTAGCCGCGCGCCTGTTGAAGTTCACACCGGAGACCCCATGCTAGGAACTACTCGTGCATATCGTCCTTTTTAAGGATAATCAAAACCGTGGATGGCGTCGAACCGAGTCCGGCGGGTTCGGCGGGACTTATTTATTTTGAAACGCGAGCTCTCAGACGAAGATAAAAATGGTTCATGGGAATCAGCTGATTAGCTAATAGGTATTATTAGCGATTACTCTCGTCCTACTTGGGAGGAGATTAGCAAGTGCCGGAGAGAGACAGACGCGCTGCATTCCAGCGCAGTGAGAGAAGAGGCAAGGTGTTCATAGACATGAACCCGCAGTCAAGCACTCATTTTCAGACAATTCATCAAGCCCACATCTCATATTTCAAAAGCCTCTTGTCCTCCCACACCTGCACATGTTTTACATATTTTTTGTGGTGTGCCTCACAGACAGTTGTTTGTCTCGCAGTGTAAATCCGGTGATGAATAAATCACATAATTCCCGTTGCTTTGAGCTCATCCATTCATGCAGCATGTTTTAAGCGTTTTTTGAGAGAAACGATCTGTTCACAACTGGTAATAATACACCTCGTTCTATATTTTCAACTTACCACTTGATCTTTCCACCTTTTATGTTTAGATAACTGTCAAACGCTTTACGCAGTAATTGGTTTGGAAGATCCATGGCTAAAAATCATTAATATTAAAATAAACATTGAACATTGACAGAAATGATCTTAAGCTTGATCGTCTGTGTCAATATTCAGTCTAATATTAGTTACATTAGACTTCTACGGCAGTCAGTGTCCAATATATACCTCAATTTGTATGTATTTGTTCTAGAACGGCAAATAAAATCTTTAATTTGAGCTATTTTTATTCAGCGGAGTCATTATTCCGGCTAAACTGCTTTTGTAGCAAAACAGATTCAGTATGTTTAGAGAAAGACATAAAATACAGCATATAATTTTCTTCTCAGTAAATCATGAGGGTCCAATCCTGCTCCTGGAGGAAGTTTAGCTCCAACCCTAATTAAACACACCAGAACCAGCCAATCAAGGTCGTCAGGATTGCTAGAAATTTCCAGACAGGTGTGTTGAGGCAGGTTGGAGCGAAACGCCACAGGACGTTGACCCCTCCAGAAGCAGGACTTGACACCCAGGCACTAAATGAACCAAAAAATGAATGAATGATTCCTAAACATATTTTATGGAATTGTTTTCATAAGAATGATGAGGTAAACCAACCATTGAACCAAGTGAAACGGACAGTCTGAACTGATTTATGGATGATTCACCATCACATTACTCACCAGTGATTTTAAAACAGAAACAATATTGAAACACCAGCCCTCGTGTTCTCGTAATCATTAGCTATAAGACAATGAGGTAACCCAAAACTAGTCTAAAGACAATGTCTTCTTTTTTAAGTAAGAGAAAGTTCATGAATTGCTTTAAATGTGTTAAAATGATCACAATAAAATCATCAAGGATATAGGCCTACTGTGAATACTCACTATATCACCCAGCTCTAATTGTTATATAATTAACAAATCCAAAGCGCTCTTGGCATGTTACTTTTCCTTATGCCAACTCTGAAAATTCTGCGTGGTCACTTGCCAGCAGCACCAGAGGGCCCAGAACAGCCTCACCAATTAACAGCACAGCAGGATTCATTGCCCTGCTTTTAACAATCATTATAGATTGCGGGCGAACATGTGTTGATGGTTAATTTTATTTCCAAGAGAGCACGAAACAATTAGCCTCTTAAAGTGTGCTTGCAATAGTCTACTTACAGCTAGATTGGCTCTTGAATTGGACTGGGAGGAGAAAGAGCGATCTGGGCTTCCAGTGGCGTCTCCCGATCCCACGTCACGCCGCTCCCCATCAGCCAGACTGTAGAGGCTGGGTTACCGATTTCGGCTCACACATATTCATGGACACAGCTGGGACAGTTTAATGACTTAATTCTAGTTAATTACTCACCCCAGTGCAGCTGACCAAACTCCATCACAGACTCTCTACGCATGGCTGAGTTATGGTCGGGTTTGGGAGGGGATGTGGGAGCCGGAGAATGATGGACAGACAGAAGCACCAAACAGTGGATTGCAGTGAAGAACTGGGACGGTTTGCACGAGCCGTTCGTAAGTTCTTACTTAAACTCAAACGCAAAGTCCACGTTAGAGGCGTAGTAACTACTGGCTAGTTTGTAATTCTTATTTTGGCTGCAGCATTTGTTCTTAAGGGTGTGTTCACACTTACAGTTCGGTTTCGTTTGCTTCATTTGGACCAAAAAGGATGATACATTTGGTCCTGGTGTTCACACTGGCATTTCTGACACCGAACCTTAAGATACAGAACCTAAAAGCATAGTGATACGTCCACAATCTGATTGGTCGTGTTGAATGACGTACATTTTGTGACAAAACTCACTGAACAAAAGGTGTGTTTGACTTAAAGTGGTGCTGCAAAGATTCTACCGACGTATGATATCAATGCACCCAATCACCGGTCGGTCTGCTCAGGGCCGCTTTAAGTCGAATACACCTAATGCCGTCTGCTGGACTAAGCGTGCTCTTCGTTGCATAAATCTATTATTTTATTTTCAGAAAGAGATGGCAGCAATCACACTCACTCAAACCGCACTAACAGAGCAATTGCACCAGAGTTTGTTTTAATCGAACCAAACATGACAAGTGTGAATACACCCTAAGACAGAATGTAACTAGTTTAACCATCCACGTGCCACCAATTAAACCTGATTCTACCCCGCGATGCTTTGTTGATTATGCATTTGCATTATTTGCATTGTAAGTTGTCTGTTAAGTAACGCACAATCGCATACTTGAATTCAGTAGCAGCCCTCAAATTCATGAGCAAAAGTTGCATTTAAATGCCATAAATATCTGTAAAAGCTGGAGTATGCAGTGTCTGCACTACTAGTGTCACTTAGCGTAACTACAAAAATAAGCATGTTTTTAAACAACCTTTTAGGGCAAACGCCCTTTCAACATGTCATGCCACCCCACCTCAAACATCACAAACACAGACTTTGCCAGTCTATGAAAGTTAGGCATATTTTAAGTAGAGGTTTAGCTGACTACATGTTGAGAAGAAAGTTCGTCATATCAATCGAAACCCAAATATTCCACCAAATTCCTTCATCTTGTAAAAACACTACTCTTGATTTAGCCCATTGTCTGACTCTGTGTATTTTGGCAAGACTTCGATTTTTGGCTTACACTGTAAGAATCCGAATTTGACAGGCTTCTGTAAATATTCTGTTATGTTTCATCCAAGTCAAAAACTAAAAATTCAAAAAAAATGTAGTAGTGTGTAAGACGTAATTTAGTACCCCTAACAGGGCTCGACAATAAGGAGTGGCCGATGGCCCGGGGCCAGCGTGAAAGACGCTCGGGACAGTTGGCGAATACGTTACTGGCCCGATCGGACCACTGCCGCGTCGTCACGAAAGTTTATCGTTTTCATGTGTTTTTTAACCTTGATAATTTAAAATTTTAAGCGATCACATAGAGACGCGTCTCTGACGGCCTACAAAAGTATTAGCTTTGTAGCTTTAACAATGATCTATACATACTTAATTTATACAGTGAAAACAGATGCACCGATCGACCGGACATATTTCAATCGATCTCTTATTCCGGGTTTGCACACGAATTGCATGCAATCTTCTGTCAAAATGTCATGTGTAGAAGCTAAAGACGAACGCAAAGAGGAAAAAACTACTGTAGCAGACAGATCAAGATCACGGTGCACAATGCGCGAAATATTGTAAATACTGAATGTATCTGTGAGTGGAACTGTTTTAAGAAAAGTTTACTTGCCGTTTTCTTTTCATTTGCCCATGTATGATGTATTTAAAGTAGCGTTCATAAGCACGGAGCCGCTTTGTTTACAGCGGTAACCATAGAAACGTAATATCACTCTTATTCCATAAACGCCACCTGCTGACAAAGACTGAGTTTGCGTTCTTTCAGTCTGTCTGCTGTTTTTCCCTAAAGCATCTTTTTATTTTTTAATACAATATTAATAATAATTATTTTTTTTTTTAGTTAGGCTAGTAGGTTTAGGTGTGGTATCGAAATTAGAATTGAGAATAGTACAATTTTATATGGTATGTAAACTTTTGGTGTCATATTTATTAAAATAAAATATACATGAGTCAAAAACAATGATAACAGCAACTATTTAATATTTTTGTGGTAGGGCCAGTGAAAATTTTGACCAGGCAAGTAAAAATTTGAACCACTGGCCTGAGCGGGCCAGTAGAAAAAAATCCTTAGCGTTGAGCCCTGCCTAAGTTGTAACTGGTGCAACCAGCCCCTGTTGATGATTTGATCTTAATTTGGGTCTGGTCGTGCAATCCGAGAAGACAGAATGGATTCTCAGAAAACAAGCCATTACGGTTGATTACAGAATTGTACAAATGCATATTTGCAGGATGTTCTTTGTTATTAGCCATGTTGTTTTTTGCAGCTTGAGTAGGTTTAATTAATTCCAACGTATGGCAACGCACATTCCAGTGGCAACTTGGCCTATCTATATTCTTGTGGACCTCGAGGAGCCTGAAATGTTGAAAATCTTCCCTACCCGCCTACTCCCGAGTGTCTTTATTTCAGCTACAGTGCCAACGACTTATGCAGAGCTTCAGAACCGGTGGCTTTTGCATGTGCAAATGAATTCACTCAAAACGATTTACTGCCCTGGAGCAGCTAATGGGAAACAAGGGTAAAAACATGAAGACCGTTTTCAGGGATTTCCTGCTGGCTTCCAATTTGTCTGAAGCCCCCGCGACCAGTAATTTATTACCTTGCTGTTTATAGCTATTGATTTCACCCACAGAGCCTCCTGACATCCAGTGTTGGGGTTTGAGATGCGGAGGGCAGGGGCCGCTCCTCCCGGTGCTCCGGGGTCAGGTAAGGTAGCACAGGGGTCTGCCTGGGGTCACGCGGCCCCAGCAGGAGAGCCCGCGAGTGGCCAGTGTGTTTGCGGATTACGGACCCGAGGACCAGAACCGTCCACGTACCGCCAATTAAGCCCGACTCTGCCCCGCTGACGCGGGACACCGCAGGGCCGGGTATTGGGCCCCTTGTTGATTATGCATTTGCATTGTTCCCAGATGTGTAACTAGGCAATTGTGCTGGGCCATAAAACAGCATGGCTGCTTAAAAGGTTCTGAAAGGGAAATAGAGGCAGGCTTGTCCATTCATTTACCTCAACTGTGTCAATCTCCCACAAACGCTATTACAACCTTAAACCGGCAGAATGGGGAGCAAAACCACAGCTCCCACCGAGGAGGAGTTGGTGAAAGAGACAGTAAAAAAGGGAGGGGAAAAGCTAAACAAAAAGGACAACAAGAGGGAAAGGAAATTAATGACTCTTCACATATTGCCTGTGTTTCTTTTGTGGAGGCCGACAAAAGAGAAGCAGGTTCGAGAGGATGTGGGGCTCGGGAGCCGGTGGATATCAGGCCTGTAAATTCCACCAAACATTAATAACTTCATTACATGGCAATTACCGGCCAGAGGTGGTGGAACGGAGTATCCCACTTCCACATACGTTTGTCCAAGACTCAGCACTTCTCGCCCTTCTCCTTTTCTCTCTCGCCCCCTCTCTCTGTCCCCATCTTTCTTTCTGTCTTCCAAAGGCAGAAAGGTCAAACCATTACATCGTCTGAATGAAATGTTCCTGACTTCCTCTGATGTATAGGCGACTGGCCCTGGAAGCCACTGGTATTGTTCAGGTGTGTAATAATTAATGCAGCTTTGGAATGGCTCTCCTGGGACGAACGGAGGGGCGGGAACGCTGTCGATTCCACACCGACTGACTCCGGATCAAAAGGCCACAACGGGAAGCCAAAGAGCAACGCTACAATGCTCAGTTTACTTATTTGCTATCAGTTGTCTTTTCTGAAACGCACACACCCTGCTACGCCCTGGTTACATCTGTAATATAAGTCCGTTTAAAGCATCTATGTCTGTGTGTGTAATTAAATACACACTTAGTACTTTTATATTACAAAACCACACTGTGAACCCACACTGTACTTATTTACTGACTACATATTATACATTAACCACCCCTGAGTGTCATTATTCCCAGAGAAATGAAAACGTTTGTGTGTGATCATTAAACAGGCGGGACTCCTTAAATGAAATGGGATAGAAGAATAGTAAACGTCTGTAAATTAGTTAAAAAAAAAAAAAAGGCATATTAGGACACTACAAGTGCTTTTGCAGTCAAGTACTGTAAAACAAACAAACAAACAAACAAACAAACAAAAAAAAAGGACGGTTTTACTTTAACAAAACACATGCACTTTTAGAGTAAAATAATATTAAAATGTATTTTAAACACACTGGCAGAGTTAATGCTATTAAAATGAATACATCTCATTTAAAAATAAATAAATGAACAATATTTAATGTAAGTAAAAGTTAATAAAAGTAAATATTATCCATGCTGTCAGTAAACAAAATGCTGTCATCTTATAGTTTACGATGACAGTAAAATGACTTTCCCATCATGACAGAGCATATTTAATGAGTATAATTTAATTAATTAGTTTCTTCTTATACGTGTCAGCAGTGCATTTTAAAGTTACAATTAAGTTGTTTAGTTTATTGCATCATTTTGGCACCCTGATGTTATGTTGTGTTCGTTACGCTGCGCTCTGTCTATATACTGTATGTTTTTTTTTAATCATTGTTCACTGCTTTAATGAGCTTTTATCACGACTTATTAACCACAGCTCTTTTTTTTGTGTTTGTGTGCTTAAAAGTCTGTATTAAGCGATACATGCAATAAAATAGCTGCGATGCATGTGGACGCACACAGACCGAAATGATATGGGCAAGCAGAGACATGAAACAGCAATCAAGTCTTTGATGTGAGCCTCAGGCAACAAGTCAACCTGAACCACCTTTACAAGGAACTATTCATAATTGCTGCATGTTCATACAAAGACATGTATTGTTTCCTTCTCAGATGCTCAATTTGAAAATATATTCCTGTGAAGGCGCATTAACCCGTATCTGTGTTTGACCTACTTTGTTTGACAAAATGATCATTTAATCAAGCCCTCCTCATATCTGAGCATGCGGCTCTGTGCGAGTGGAAATATCGCAGCGTCTGTACGCGCTTTTTGTTCCTCTGCAAACACCTTAAGGTGTTAAACAACCCGAGCAAATTGATTTACGACCAAGATAAACATTTCCACAGTGCTTCTTTCTTAATTCCAGGAAGCCGGCGCTCAATAATCAACCCTTGTCAGCGTTGATGGAAGACATCAGGATTCACACAATGCAGCGTGTTAAACATCAAACTGTGGTGTGAAAGAAGCATCTCTGCTCTCTAACTCTCTGACTGAGACTGCTCACAGAAGCTGCTGCTGGTGACACTTCCGCTCAAATTCCAGCAGAAATCAGCCTTACGAGGTAACGGCGCATTAAGACAAGATAATTAAGGGTCTTTGACAGCATGAACACACAGTGGAGTGAGAACAGCTTTTATTTAGGTTCACTAATGGGCTGTCGAATAATGAGAGCCGTTGTTAACTTTAGGAATCCTTTTCCTCATTAAGACTCTTCTAGAAAACAATCATTGTTCCTGTCTCTGTTCCTGACTAAATCTCTCTCATCTACATCCCTCAGTTTGAGCACTTGGGGACAATATTTCAAATAATGAAGTTAAAAAAAATCTTGACCTCATTTAGTTCATCATTTACTTGACCTCATTATATATGGGTAGTTAAGAAACAGCCAGTAAAAAAAAAAAAAAAAAAGCTTTTTTTTTTTTTTGTAAAAGATCATTTTTGAAGAAGAAATGCATATTTATGTAGTGTCAACTCTGACATTCAAGAAAATAGTTTTTTTGTCCTATGATGTGACAAAGCAAAACAAACAAACAAAAAAACTTCTAAAACTCTTAATATATAAATAGCATGACAGAGATTTATCTTCACTGACACTTATTTTCATATAATGTTGTTTATTTAATATGAAATTACAATTAACATATGTTAATTCCCCATGACTTGTTGGACAATTTCAAGACAAACTTTGACAACAAGAAAAACTTTGCAGTCATTCGTTCAAAGCTGCTGAGAATGAAACAATTTTAAGATGAGAGCTATTTCTATCTCCCCTACTGCAATACGCAACAGTTTCTTCTAAGATATTTTGGGATAAAACACATTTGTGGTTTTTCTATGTGTGTCACACCATAGGACATTATGTTACACTAAAGGACAGAAATGGTAGTTATTAAAGTATTTCTATTTCATTTTGAACATGTAAAATGATAAAGTGTAATTTGGCTTGTAGTCAATCAGTATGTTACAGTATGTTAGCCCCCCTGCTGCATGTGCGGCACAGATAAATATGACTGATATTTATGATACAACTTAACTATATAGCTGCTCTTTTTAAGGCATGATTTTGATTCTATTTACTTTCTGCATGGTTCTCTTAGGATCTCCTCCCTTCTGGTGGATCCCGGTTAATTTTCTGTCTATATTTCTGTGTCCTCTCTCTTCCACTAATTTCTCTCCCAAACAAAGTTTCACATTTTTTTACTTATTTTCAAAGTTTTCTGCAAAACGTTTTCTGCAAAAGATGAGAACATAGTTTAATGTAATTATTCCATTTAAGAACACTGAAAATGATCAAAAAAGAAAGAAAAGGAGTTAAACAAATCTTATTTATTTAAAATGCTTTTTAAAGAGACCTTGTCCTCTGTGTGACAGCAGAGGACACACCGGAGGACATTTTCTGTCATACCATAGGACGTTTCAGCCTTTTGTGTCAATTAACGACCTTGCTGTTCTGAGCTAACCTGTCATTAGCAGTTTGCAAGACATATTTTCATCATTTTCCATGAATATGTTAAAAAATAGAATTTAGGGGTGTCACGCCAAAGGACAACAAAATGTAACACTTTTGTTGTGGTTCCAAAAAAGTTAAATATTTTAACAATTCTCAGACAAAAATATACCATGTGAACGTGGACAACCATGAATGGGGTCCTTCAACTAATAAAATGTATTTTTGGAATTGGCCGATTTAAAATCAGGATATGGAGTCACACCAGATGACATAGTTTTCAGAGCTCCCACACTTTTAGAAATATATGGATAAAAAAATGACTACCATTTACTAAAACAGACACTTGTACAATTATGCCGGAGGGATTTATTAACATTTTTATCCTTTTCTTTTTAATTTATAAAAGTTGTAATTTATTGAACCATGCTTGAGACAGTCGCACCATAGCACAATTTTGACATCTGGCTCAAAAGAAAAAAGAAAAAACAAAATCGAATAACACTGCAGCTCCATGTACGACAAAGAAATGCTTAATGCTTTACAGTATTTACAGTATTTTAAATAACAACATTAATTACATTTATTTTTAACTTGTGGGAAAGTGAAAATGCCATGTCATGTCAACAACCTATATACATACACACAAATACAAAAAAAAAAAAAGTTAATAAATAAATACTTACAAAAAAATGAAGCTTGAACTATTAATAAATAGTAAATAATAATAAACTTTAAATATTAATAAAAACTATAATATTATCTATCTAAAACAACAACAACAACAAAAAACCGAGGCTGTGAAGTTCTGCTAAAAATCTCTTTGTGTGTGTGTTTTACAGGATCAAATAAAATAATCCGAATGACATGAGGGCGAGTAAATGATGAAAACATTTGCAGTTTGGGCTGAATGATTCCTTTAAAGCAGCCAAACAGGAAGTGATTTCCGCTTGTGCCCTTGGAGAAGAGAGATCTCGGCATCAACAATGTTTGGAATAATCAAATAATCAATCAGTTAATTAATTAGTCTGGTGAATAATTGAAGGTCTCAGTCCAGACTTCCTCTCTGATCTCTAAGAAGTTGGCGTCTGAGTAAGAGCATCGGACAGCGTTGTATACATCGCTTTAATCAGCGCTTTGATCTTCTCTACAACACTCGTATAAGTCAATTAAAACTAGGCTGACGACGATGAATTATGCAGCACGTTTATTAAAACATTTATCAGCCAGACTTATTATAAATAGATGACTTTGGGCGCAGATGAATAGGTCAGTTTATTTGATTCCTCGCTCGCTTTGTTGCTCCAAGTTTGTTGTTTATGTCTTTCAATGAACCTCATCGAGACTTGCCTTGTTTCATCACGCCTGTTTTTGGATTAAACCAGAAATACGGGATGATTTGCCCCACAAGCGCACACGTGCCTTTCCGTGGACGTTTTCTCACAGTCTGACGTACGAAAATGTGCTTGGCTTTGCTTTGTCATCCTGAAGGCGTTACGGCGCGCATGCAGGCCAGCACACGCGTGCGCTTCGACATCTGCCCGCGGGACGTGTCAGTGGAAACATCTCGCACCCAACTGATCCGGCACAGACTCCGGAGAGCTCGCGGGGCTGGAGATGGCAGATGCAAACCCTCACAGTCACGGAGAACGGAAAAAGACCAGCTTCGCAAACTCACTATTACATCTGAGAAATATGACGGCAAACGAACAGAACTCAGCAGCGACTGTGAGCGTCTTTACATGAACATGATCTTCCCCTTAAGCTCCATATTCTTCTTAAGCCTTTATACTGAACAGACGTTTGCACACTCAACAGATACTGGAATAGTCCTTTATCCGCCTTTTTCTGAACGCGGAAGTCCCGGCCGACCGGAGCGGTGCTTTACATTCCGGTCTCCGGTGTTTCTAGTCAACATCCAAATTGTGGACTTCTATGGTGCCTGCGAGTATGAACGTCCAAAATGCAGTTTAAATACGGCTTCAAAGCGCTCTAAACGATCTCAGCCGAGGAATAAGGGTCTTATCTAGTGAAACAATCGGTCAACAGACGGTCATCGAGCAGCAAATGAGATCTACCCTAACTGTATTGACCCGGATTACACAAAGTACACATGCGCATCGCAGAGCTAGACAAGACGTGCACTTCAGGTTAAAAAGTATATATATATATATATTTTTTTTTTTAATAAAATGACCAATCGTTTTGCTAGATAAGACCCTTCTTCCGTTTAGAGCCCTCTGAAGCCGCATTTAAGCTGCATTTTGGTCGTTCAAACCCACGGGCACCATAGCAGTCCATTATATGGAGAAAAATCCTGAAATGTTTTCCTCAAAAACATAATTTCTTTACGACTGACGAAAGAAAGACATGAACATCTTTGATGACAACGGGGTGGTGAGTACATTATCTTTAAATTTTTGTTCTGAAAGTGAACTTCTCCTTTAATATCAGAATATTTTAAACTTAAAAAAGCACAGATTACGACCAATGCAGACCAGTTTCTGGATTCTGGTCAGGTTTGGTCTGGTTTTAAAATATCTAATCAGCAAAATTCACAAATTCATTTTTTAAAAAGCAACTGCATGTTTTCCAGTTTTTGAAACCCGAGTCTTAAATACTAAGAAATTCAATATTCTACAGAAAAACTCATGTCAGAAGAACAGAATTCCCCAAATGTCATCCCAACTGGTCAAGCATGGTTGTAAAAAAAATCTAAATAAAATAAAAAATAATAATAATGAAATAACTAAATAAATAAATTACCTTCTTTATATATATATATATATATATGTAGTGTTATTTAGTACAATTATTAAAAGAACAGTTGAGAGAACATAATCTGAATTCACCCAGTTGCCTCAGACTTTTAATTTTTCAATTTTTTTTTTTTCTATTTTTAGAAAATATATTCATGTTGAGATCAAGTGAATGTTAATTTATTTTTTCTATTAAATTTGAATTGTTTATATAAAGAAAGAGGTATTACTAACAGATAGCTATATAGTTGTGAGTCAAGCCATCTTTTGCCATATCAAATACACAACTGCTGGAGATGAAGAAAAAACTTAGATACCATTTGATCTTCTCAACCTACTCTTGTTGAGAAACAAACAAGACCTTCCGGTCACGAGCGTCTGATGTGGCAGAAGCGGCCCACTCGCGCCTCAACCAGAAACCGACACGGACATTTCTCTTTGTCTCTGTGTTTCTTTAGCCTTTGCACTTTTTTTATTTGATTGAAGGCTCTGATCCTCGCAGGCACAACAAATTATCCCGCACTGCAGGAATGAGGAGGTGGCGGAGGTCGGCCTAGACTTCTGTTAATTGGAGCTGTGAGTTAAAACCGCAGAGACAATTACTTTGTAAGTGTTTTCTCCGCTCTTTCTTCTCTCCCTCCTTCGTTCCCGGGGCCGTTTGGAACCTGTTGACACAGATTATGCAGGTGGATCTCCCCGGAGGGCGCGCCGGCGGCCGGCGCTGGGACGGCCCCGCTCATCGCTCTCTCTCCGAGCCGTATGGCTGCCGGCCACATCTGCTGGGCTCTGATAATGCAGCCGCCCTCCCTCTCGCGGCTGCGCGCGCAAACCTTTCCATTAGCCCCGCGACAACAACATTCCTCACCGCCATTCAGACCATCTTTCATGTCCATCTTGTTTCTTCCCAAATGCAGATTTTTGCGCCTCCTCCTCCTCGGGCCCTCGAGCGGCGACGGCCGCGACCAAATGAGAAAGCGGCGGCCCCTCGCCGTTCAAACGCTCCGGACGGCGGCGGCGTTGAACTCGGCGTGTCGGCGTCGGCCCGGCCGAACGCGAGCGCTTTAGCGGCGGCTGAAGGTTGAATTAGCTCTCGTGTCTTTGAGCGCGTTTGCCTGAATCAACAGCGCTGCGAGTGTTATTTTCATTTCCAAATGAGCTGGCTGCATCCGAGCTCGCCGCACATCTGGAAATTGTGATTTGACCTTTATTTATATTACCGAGCTCATCAATTTGAGAAATAATTTACACAGTCAGCTGAAACTAATGTGAAATGTTTTGGCAAGCCGCATGCCGCGACGCAATGCAAATAGCATCTTTTTGTATTTGTTTGTATTTTGAAGGGAGAGAGCGGCCAACAGAAGAGAAACACACAAAAATTAAGTCACAAAACTATTTATGAGAGGAAAATCAAACCCAGACTAAACACTGTCCTTCAACTGTTTTAAAACAAATGCACAGGCACCAAAATAGATTTGTGCACCTACGTCACACACGCAAACGTCTAAATGTCACTGCTTTAGACAACTCATCCCATATGGAAATGTAAAATATGACACAATATCTGTTACCTATAAACCCATATAAAATTTACACATTTACACATAAATTATCTGGGTAGATGAACATCTAAGTTTATAACATATATAAAACCATTGTAAACTCTGTATATGAACATGTTAATGATATCTATACGATCACATTTTTATATGCTATACATATAGCAATATATGTTATCTCTATATGCATTGCTTATACATTTATCTTTTAAATGTACATTTACATCATGATGTTTTGACAGGCTTTATACATGACAAATGCAATACAGATACATAAACAATTGTTTATGTTAGATATATATGTTAATATATGATTTGTTTCTGTTTTTAATAGGTGTCATATATGTTTATACTGCATATGACTACATAATTTACATGTGGACATTTCATATATGTGCACCACTGCAAAAAGTGTCTTATGCTCATCAATTTATTTAATCAAAAATCCAGAGAAAACAAAACAAAACAAAACAAAACAAAACAAAACAAAAAAAAAAAGAGAGAGAGAGAGAGAGAAAAAAAGCTGAATTTTCATCATTTTCATCATGAATTTTCAGCATCATTACTCCAGTCTTCAGTGTCACATGATCCTTCAGAAATCATTCTAATATGCTGATTTGTTATCAATAATGAAAACAGTTTAATATTTTGCAGGAATCTTTTTTTAGGATTCTTTAATAAATAAAAAGTTTTTTTCTTCTTTTATTCTTTCTGTCTTTTTTTTTTTTTTTTTTTTTTATAAATTTAATACTTTTATTTACCTAGGATGTGTTAAATTGATAAAAAGCAACAGCAAAGACTTATATTGTTAGAAAAAAGATTTGTATTTCGAATAAATGCTGTTGTTTTTAACTTTCTATCCATCAAAGAATTCTGAAAAAAGTATCACAGGTTCCAAAAAAAAATATTAAGCAGCACACCTGTTTCCAATATTGATAATAAATCAGCATATTAGAATGATTTCTGAAGGATCATGTGACACTGAAGACTGGAGTAATGATGCTGAAATTCAGCTTTCATCACAGAAATAAATTCTATTTTAAAATAGAAAACCATTATCTTAAACTGTAATATATTTCACAATATTACTGTTTTTTTTCCTCAGTATTTTTGATCAAGTAAATGCTGGTTTGGTGAGCATACGAGAATTCTTCAAAAAACTAAATCTTACTGATCCCAAACTTTTGAATGGCAGTGAATATTTATTTATTTATTTATTTATTTATTTATTTATTTATTTATTTATTTACGTATAGGATATCAAAGCAAGTGTCATTTATTGTAAACGAAGATCAAGCTTTTGAAGCATGAAAGCATTTTTATTCATTCATTCATGTATTTATTTATTTATTTTTTAATGATTTTAAAATGACAAAACAATAGATTTTCATATTAGGCACAAAAACTCCACAAAAGTGGCTGAGAAAAAGTCTCACACAATTTGTTAGCATGATATTTTGTTTGTAATTCAATGCAAGTATATTAAAGTAAAGTGTGACTTTAGTGTCTGAATACTCTTTAGGGTCACTGTAAGCACAAAGTAAAACTAAAATATTCCTTCTGTTCGTTCAGAGCAGCTCAGCGTGTGCGTCCGGTCAGAAGCTGTTTTACACACTTTTTCTTCCTAATAGTGTGTGTAACAAGTTATCCAGATGTTTGAGCTTTGAACAGACATTTTCAATGGGAATTCAAATGACAAAGGGTGCTTATGTGAGAGAGAAGCACACAAATTCAGTTTAGAGAAAGAGTCCTGTAAACAAACCCCAGACATCATTACTATCTGCAGCTTTGTGCTCATTATCTACAGAAAATACACTGTTTGCTTTGGGTTAAAAATTTGCCTCCTTTCAAACCACAGCATTTAAGATTAATATAGTTAAAATGGGATACGTACCCTAGTAAAAAAGTCATAGATTTAAAATGCATTGATTTTATACTAAGTACTAAGTATAGTTCAAGTATATTAACATATTTACTGACATAAAAATCGCAATTAAACTTTACTGGAGTACTACTTGTGCACAATGCACATTTCTTAACGTTAAGCCTAAAATGTGTTTTAATGTCACTGTTGATGAGGATTGTATGATCTTTAAATTATATTGATCTTTAAAAACAAAATATTTAAAGTTCACCTAAAGTAAACTTGCAATAGTTCCACTTTAGCACAATCAAACATACTTCAGTTTATCTTTAGTTGGATTTCTACACTGCTTAAGTACAAAACGAGTTGTTCCAATTTAAATACACCAGTGTAGTATACTAAAAGTACAACTGCAGGGCATTTTATTATATTGACATATATCTGTAATATTAAATACATTTTAATATATTTATTTTTCACTAGGGTAATCATTTGTCAATATGATACCTAATAGCTTTTCATCCAATAAAATTTTAAAAAGCAAAAAATCTTCAATACACTATTAAATACACTATAAAACATTAAAGAAATATCAAAGAATCAATGGAATTGCTTATTAAAACAGGAAGTTGTTGTGGGACACATGGAAAGGACCCTTAAAAAAATGATAATATTTGAGATATTTTTTGAAAATGTTTTGCAAATAATAAAATAAAATAAGAAAAGCGGTAGTGGATAATTTTGGATTTATACAATCAATCAGCTCCAAAAAGAAATACAAAACCTGTACTGATTGAAAGAAAACAAGTTAATAAAAGGATTGAATCCAAGATTTGCTGATAATATAGCATAATAAGAAATTCATTAGCATTTCTGAGGCCAGACATCTTTGATCAGGAACAACACTTGTGTAACAAAGTGAAAAAAAATCCCAAAAGAGTAAAATTTTTGTGATGTTGTTACACCCTGTGTGAGCACAGTCAATACGTTTTAGTCCAATATGACAACATTAACTAGCATGTTTGGGTCAAAAGGTCACATGGTTTTAAACAGAGAGCATCTGATTGGACAAAACGAGTGAGTACAGGAGTCGTCATCAATATTTTGGTCTGTTTTGCCAAAAGGTGGTTCTGTCAACTTTTAAGAGCATCTCAAAGCTACAGATGTGCACTACATGCCAATTATGATTTCACAAGGCTTTAAATACAACTCAAATGCCCCACATTTACCAGCTGTCCAACTTCACTTTGTGTATTGTTTATAACAGGTCTTAACTGTTTATCACACGGACTGAATAATTAATTCAAAAAGGCAAATGGAGGTAGTCATGATGAAGGGAAATGACATTTCAGTGATTCACCTGTGAGGTTTTGAGAGGACAGGCGTGTGAATCATGAGCAGATCCGCTGGAGATGCAAGCGCAGAGTCAGCCAGAGTGCAGCGAGTCGGCCGTGATCGAGTGTGTTCCTGCACGCCTACGTGTGTGTTCATCATTTAACAGCGACACGATCATCACAGAGCGTCCAATATTATCACAGTCATTCAAAACCGCTAACCTTTGCTATGACTGGCCGTGTTTTGCCGGACTAGTTTTACAATTAATTTGACAGCATCTGAATTACACAATGGAATCGGCGTCCCGCTGAGGAAAACGCTGAAATTAGTGATACGTAACAAATCCGAACACATTGGAAAAACACGAATTACCGAAAAAATAAATAACACGATATCTGTCAACGCTGGCAGACGTATGCGTTTGAAAACATTGTGTTCAGGTAAAGTAAACCTCACCGCTCTGACAAATAACACCGCGCTAATCATTTCATGACGTTCATCATTCTCACGTTTGCACCGAAAGACTGCGAGGTCTTGAAATTCCTCGCTCTCCAATAAAAGCACTTCAGCAGTTTTCAAACAGTGTGTCGTCCCTCGCCACCAAAGTAAATGTCTCTGTAACTCTGCGTGAGGAAGCGGGTGCTAGAGAAAACCACAACGTGATAAAAGCTGCACCTGCATGTGTGAAGTCCTGATGAAATGTGTTCACACCATCAGAGTTAAATGGCAGAGCGATGGTGTGAAGTACTTACACACACACACAGAGTTCTGCGGAGAGTTGAGAAGTAAAGGAGGACACACACATACACACTTCATCAATCTAGAGAGCATGTCCTCCTCCTCCTTCACCTCTGCCGTGTCAGGACGCTTCTGCTTCTGGTTGAACGGTAAGTAAGAGACACGTTTCAGATCCAAACGGGCGTTTCTTCAACTACAGACAACTTCTGACTCTCTGAACTCTCACATTCTCACTAGCTGATTTCATTTGTCTATTACCACTGCATGACTTAAAACAATTTGCGTTTGTTTTGTTTTTGAAAGTCATGAATATTTCCAAAATATCTTAAATGAAATATTGTGTTGAATAACATTCTGTGGTGGAAAGGATATAAAATGACTAAATATTGTCACACTTTTACATGTATAAAGTGACAGTGATGCACTTGCAGGTTGATTGTATATGACACACAATTAAACAAAATGTTCAAAGATTATCACATGCTTTTCTCATTTCATCTTAAGCTTTTCATGCACATCGTTTTCACCCTGGTAAACAAGTACAAACATAAAAAAAAACCCAAAATCACACAATAATTTGCTGTGATCAGTGTTACACTATACAGCTGAGACAGACATAATTTCTGTGAAAAATAACAGAATCATTAAAATAAATCCATATAATAATTCTAATTATATGTATAAGTAAATACTTACATACTGTACAACATATACATATTTGTGACCCTGGACTACAAAACCTGTCATTAGTGTAAATTTATACATCATCTGAAAGCAGAATAAATAATCTTTCAAAAAGTGTGGTTTGTTATGATAGGACAGTATTTGGCCGAGATACAACTATTTGAATATCTGGAATCTGAGGGTGCAAAAAAATCTAAATATTGAGAAAATTACCCCTAAAGTTGTCCAAATGAAGTTCATAGCAACGCATATTACTAATGAAAAATTAAGTTTTGATATACTTACAGCGGGAAATTTACAAAATATCTTCATGGAACATGATCTTTACTTAATATTCTAATGATTTTTGGCATAAAAGACAAATTGATAAATTTGACCCATACAATGTATTTTTGGCTATTGCTACAAATATACTCACGTAACATAAGACTGGAGGTCCAGGGTCACATATACACACAGGGCCTAAAATTAACACTCACCAAGCACCAAATGCGAGCAAAAATTGTCATTGGTGAGTATATGTAACAGTGTCAGTCACTAGTTGGCGGGTAAAACTTTTACGAAATATAACAATGCAATATAGTGAAAACAACAGACAATTTTTAAAGAGATTCACTGTTTCTGACGCAAGTGAATAAAACAATATTTTCCGAACACAAGATTATCATGATTAGCTGTTCTGTCACAAGCGACAAGATTTGCTGTTCTTATTTGAGATCAAATAATAGGACACAAACGGGCTGATCAGGTCAGAGCAGTGTGATGGCCACCTGCTGTAACGATAACTTTTACCTTAGAAGATACTGCTGCTTTATTTTGAAAGATTAACTTTTCCTTTCTTTAGTCTTCATAAAACAAAGGGTGTAGTGACACAATCCTGGGGTTACGTCACCTAAACGGTGCAGCGAAGTATAGTTTGAAAGGCTGCCCGTTCGGCTGTATTCGCATACGCCGAGTCGCTTCAGACAGCGCACCAGCAGCGCTTCAACGGACGAAAACACACACAATTATGTCAAAATGTGCGGTTTTGGCGAGTTAGCTTGCAAACGTAGTCTTGAACGAGTTGTGAAGTCTTAAATGACCGTAAAGAGTTTGGAGAAAATCGAATATGTGTTAGATCCGCGTCAAGTGCATCAGGTTTTAAAGAGACCGCGCTGCTTTCAATGTGAAACCTGCTGAAGTCTGTCACTGATGGAAAGAAAAAGAGAAGTCACTCGACTGCTCTAGTCACTGACTAAATTCTATAAAGCTTGAATAAAGGCTAATCTGTGTAGTTTATGCATATACAATTTATAGTTTATGTGAAGATTGTTTTACAAATCACTTAAATTAAAAGATTAAAGATTAAATTAAAAGTTATTTATTTCAGAGCCTCTTAAATGTTAAAAACAAACAAAAATAACAACAACAACATCAACAACAAAAAAAAACAACAGCTTTCAATTACTGTAATGCTGAATGTCTATAATTAATTGGTAAAATTGAGGAAAATGCATTTAGCCTAATACAGACACCAGTAGTAGTATTGGTATCAATACTTAGTAAAAAGATGCCATTAAAAACAAAATATAGCTACTATCTTCAACTTGTTTCTATATTAATTTGGAGGTCCAATGTGAAATTATAACAATATAAATATGCGATTAAAATACAATAAAATAAAATAAATTTCCCTTTTGGAAAATAATATCTACTAATAACATCTAATAACAACCCAGCACTAGGTGAAGGATTAACAAACCCAGCGACAGGGTTGTTTTGACACAGTTTTATTTAACTCAACTATTGCTTAAACATGACATATTTACTGCTTAACATGAACCCAAAATATGCTGGACATTCTTTTTTTAATTGTTTAATAAATTAGCATGTAATAATAAGTTAGATAAATGATAATTAAATAATAAACATTTTAGATATCTTATTAATAAACACTCTAAAAAAATCTGTGTTGTTTCAACCCAACTTTGGGTCAAATATGGTCTAACCTAACTGTTGGGTTACATTTTTCAATTAAACTTGTGGATACAGATTAGTCCATATTTGACTCAGAGTTGGGTTGAAACAATTTTTGAAAGAGCATTTTTTTTTTTTAGAGTTCATTTTAAGCCAGCCATATAATATTTTTAAACAATAGTTAAATCAAAATAAAACTACCCAGAAGGTTGGGTTAAACATTTAACCCAGCTGCTGGGTCAAAACAAGTCAATTGCTGAGTTTATCCGTATTTCATCCAACATTTTTTAGATTGTACAATTATCATTAGTCATCCATGCTCCATAACATATAGGCTTTGATAACTAATACTGATATTAGCATCATTATTTTAACGGGAAATACTAATACTGCCTCTGTTGCAAACTTTGCTAAATATTGAATAAAATTAATATTTATCTTTGTCAGTCTGAATTGTCTGTTTTGAAGTATATATACATATAAAAGCAGCCCGTGTGCTGTTCTCAGGCCTGTAATCCAGAGTCGCTCGATGGATTTGTCAGAAGCAAAAGCAGATCACAGTTGCACAGCAATAATGCATGCGTTTTGATCCAAATAAGACTGCACGCTCCGGCCTCTCTTATCGGGACGCGCGGCCATGTCAGTCACCAGATTTAGCCGCTGCAGATTCCTCAGTATTCAGCCTGCTAAATTATATGGACATTTGCAGCAGCCAATAGCTGGAGGCGGCGCCGTTCTCAATGGCATTCTGTACATAAGCTTAGCTTACTAGCCCGCGATAGCAAGCCAATGCTTATCCATGTTAACAGAAAACCTTCTAAGACAGGATTAGCAGCGAGATGGTGACTAGCACGACGGACGCTCCGTCCCCGGGGACGCCACACAAACGCCAACCTCACTTACGGACCGACAATCAGAAAATCTGCTTTAGACCACATTTCACAAATGACTGCAACTGAGTGAAAACACACACACGGATTTGTGTAGTATATGATGGCGATCCAGTGTCACTGCAGCACTGACAAAATTAATGCTTTCAATAAATAAATAAACCACTTCTAAAGTGCACCGCAATTAACAAAAAAGATGAAGAATATAGAAAATTACAGAATAATTATTAAATCATCTTGCACTCTCTTCATGTTTTTTTTCTAGTGTAGTTATTTTAGTACAACAGCAGCAGAACAACACAGAGCGGCTGATGTATCAGAAAACAGAGGAAAGGAAAAGCAGCGTCTCGACTGTCAGATGTGACCTTCTACTTCCCTTTATGGGTTAACCAGCCTTAATGCGCTCTGTATGCCTTCTGTCACAGTCTTTGCATATATGATACCAAATAATTGGGATTTATACATTATTCATTGTGTACTAATGCAGGTGAAATGACTTTGTGGCTCGGAGTGCTGTCTGTCGTTCAACGAAATAAAAGACAGAGAAATCACACATAGTTCAGTGTGAAAGAATAAATACCCTGCAAGAACACATGCAATAAAAATGTATGAGCCGCGGGCGGACGCTCGACCGCTTTAACTGTTAACGTGGCATATCTCTAAAACAACAGAGCAGAGGTGACGATCGACCGCCTGCACTCAGATTTCACGTCGGACATCAAGTGGCGACCCAATACAGTACCAGAATCAGCAAATAATCACGTTTATGACTTTTGTGTAGGTTTATCCTCACTATCCTTTTCGTCGTGGTTTTAGAGGATAATGGACAGTCAAGAAATCTGTCTGTCAGCAGATGCATTTGTGACAGAATACAGTTGAGTTTGTGACTGCCTTTTGATAAATAAAAAAATAAAAAAAATAAATATACATACACACACATATACATATACACACTGATGGTTCCATAAAAATCATGGTAAGTCACACCAGGCAAACAGGGTTAAAAAAAAAAAAAAA